>QKWP01000878.1:124645-186967 GCA_003550325.1 Gigaspora rosea | reverse complement strand
AAAAAAAAAAAAAAAACTAAAAATCCCAAAAAAAAAAAACAAAGTTCAAAATCACTTAAGCCATTTCATCCACAAGCTACCAACAATCATAGATATATAATCCACAAATTGTATAAAAAAACTTTAAAAAAAAGTCCTTTTGGTTAATTTTATTTCATTTTTGCATTTTTTGCATTTTTTTGATTTTTGCATTTTTCAATTTTTGTATTCATTACGCCCAAATTTTTCATTAGCACATTTCAAATATAAGATTTATAAAAATTACCCCATTAGCATTCTTTTAAATATACCTATTTTGCTATTTAGCTGTTTTCAAATATAACATTTTTCTGCAATATCTACTTTTCAAATACAGTCGGCCCTCTTAGAACTGATCCTGTCAAAACTGATAACCTGCCAAAATCGGTTAAAAATCAATCCACCATACCCATTCCATAAGTAATAACTAATAACCTGCCATTTCCAATATCCAATAGCCTTTATATATAAATTTCTGATTTTGGATAGAGTCACCTGATATGCATCCAATCAAATTGTATAAAATTGATACAGATGGGTTCGTTCACAATAATCATGTGACCAGAATATTGATCTTAGGATTTTTTTGTCCACGATGTGATGTGATTAAATGGTTCACAAGTCTTCAAGGTCACAAGTAATACTGTTTTTCGCTCTGATTAGGCCCCAAAAATTGTTCAATCTTGCAATTTGATTAGTTGATGCACGTCTGCATTTTACATGATATTGTCAAATCTGATTACCTCTCAAAACTGATACTAAACCTGTGCACTATGCATACTGGTTCTGAGAGGGCCGACTGTATAATCTTTTTTGAAAAACGGCACCTCATTAGCAATTTTCAAATATGATATCACATAGATTGTTTGGGGTCCTCTCCAAACAAGTTTGATAGATCGGTTGAGCAATATTAATTTAGATAATTATTATGCCGAATAAATAATTACTATCTTATGACAAAAAAATCAAAAATTTTTCTTTTTTTTTTAATATAATATGGCATGATATGATGAACCAAAATTAATTTTTTCTTTGACTTTTTTTTTTTATTAATTTAATGTGTCATAATATGACAAATAACAAATTCTATTTAGATTGCACACCTGCAAGTAACTATAGCAAATTTTAGAATTAGACTGCTCACCTTCATGTGACTTGTAGCAAATTTTAGAATTAGACTGCCTATCTGTGGGTAACTTGTAGCAATTTTTTTTTTTTTTTTTTAGAATTAGACTGCCCATCCACGGGTGACCTGTAGCAAATTTTTATTTATTTTTTTTTTATGGTGCTCCAAGTCACTTCTCATCAAATGCGCCAAATTTGGCTAGATATATTCAAGGTACACCAATTTGGCTAGATATATCCAAGATGCGCCAAATTTAGATTTGGCTATATATAAAAATTTGTAACTCAGCCTAAATTATCTGCCATCATAGCGAAGTGTTCGTCAAATATATTTTTATAAAAAATTTTATTTTTCCGTCGAACGTAAAAATCTAAAGTCATTTAATAAAAAGTTCTCCAATACTTATCAAAATTTTGTGGTAAGTGTATTTTGATCTGCTGAATAAGGTTACTTAATCGATTTTAATCGATTTGCCTAGTAAAATTTAGACTTTATTATGTAGCAAGGTTTGTCAATTGTGGGGCGAATATATTTTTTTAAAAACTTTAATATTTCCGTCAAACGTAAAAATTAAAGGTCAATTAATAAAAAATTCTTTAATACCTATGAAAATTTTGTATTAAGTGTATTTTGATCTGCTGAATAAGTTTACTTAATCGATTTTTTTCGATTTACTTAGTAAAATCTAGACTTTATTATGTAGCAACATTTGTCAATTGTCGGGCGAATATATTTTTTTAAAAATTTTTAATTTTTCCGTCGAACGTAAAAATCAAAAGTTAATTAATAAAAATTCTCCAATGCTTATCAAAATTTTGTCATAAGTGTATTTTGATCTGCTAAATAAGGTCACTTAATCGATTTTTTCGATTTACTTAGTAAAATTTAGACTTTACTATGTAACGACTTTTGTCAATTATCGGTTTCACGCCAATTTTATGTAGATCGAATATATGTGATGCCAATTTTGATATAAATTATATGTAACAACAAGTTGCCAATTATAGCTTACATAATAAATTGTATAAATTTTTTAAATTTTAATGTCATATAATTTTGATATTTGGACTTTTTAAAAAGTTTTAACCAATAAGTTTGATAGAGCTAAAGATAATAATTTATTTTTATCGGTTATTTATTAAATAAATCTTTGGATTTTATAGTTATAAGATTTTAAAAACGCAATCAGAATTTGATGAGAAGTGACTTGGAGCACCATATTGTTTTTTTTTAGAACTAAACTGCCCACCTGCGGGTGACCCAGGTGGCCCACCCATGGATTAGCAAAATTTTTTTTATTATCTAGTGTTTACCCAGGTGGCCTACTTACAGGTGACCCGTAGCAAAATTTTTTTTATTACCTAGTATTTGCCCAGGTGACCCAGGTGACCTACCAGTGGGTGCCAAAGTTGGGATTTTTGTGATGAGTCAGAAACTGGTCAGTTATTTTTATTTTACTTGAAATTTGGAGAAAAGATACTTAAATTTGACTTTTTTGATTATAAATTCAACATTATGCATTTATTCTTCAAAAGTAAAATAAAGACAAAAAAAGATCTAAATAGTGCCTCTGTGGTACCAAATTTTCCAAGAACTCAGACCTACAAAAACTATGCAGTTAATATATTTATACAAAACAAAACTCTACCAAAGCTGCTGTTAGGTACAAAGTCCATTTACTGTATGTTCTGCGACTGAAATAGAGATAGAAAAAAACAGTAAACTTATAAGCGAGGCACCTTGGCGGGCTTTGGTGCTATTGAGCAAAGATATAGCAGAGAAATTCTGGAGCTTTGTCAAGGCCTATAGATATAAAAATAGAAGTAAATACTTGGTTAGATGTGTTATTCTGTATAGTGTAACTCTTACAACTCCTTTATTTTGGTATTCTTTTTCTGGTACTGCTTTGAATATTTCAAAATTTCACAAAAAGTAGTCAATTCGGCATACCTCCTTCAAAAAATTAGTAGTATTTACTCTTTCCAAATCTGGAATGTTGGGAAAGAAGATAGTCATAACAGGCTGGTAAGTCAGGTTGGTGATTCAGAGCGAATTAGTCTGAAGCAGATCGATGCAAATTGATGAGGCTAAATTACCCTTGGCAGGTCACACATAGGTGCTTGAGTATTTAGGTACTTTATAGTAGTGATTTGAACTGAGAAAATTTCCTTAATCGGTTAACCGAACTGAAAATTTTGCTGTCAACTGATTCAACCGAATAAGATTACTTCACGTTTACTTTCAGGAATTCTCAGACCTTTGCTCAAATTTTTGTCTCGTCTACTATGTTCATTCATTTCATTTCGGAACTTTTCGGGATCTTTGCTCTTTTATGATGTCATTTACATTATGTCAACCGATTCTCAATCAGTTGTACGGGTTAACCAATTAAGCATTTACTCAACCGGTTACTCGAAATTTATTCAGTCCGGGTCAGTTACCCGATTATAGCCCAACTGGTTCAAATCACTACTTTATAGTAACCAAGTGAGCCACTTTCGATTCAAACACCAAATGGTGGATGTAAAAAATTTTCTTTTAGAAAATTATAATCAATAAAGCATTGAAGCATGATATGATGTCAAGTTCAAAAAAAAAATAGTGCCTCTGTGCATTTTGTGCTCCTAATATACTAATAATTAATTTCACCTAGAATTAGGATTAGAGTTAAAGTTAGAATTTAAGTTTGGGTTAAAATTAATACAGAATTGTAAAAGGATTATTTTTTGTTAGAAGTGCAATAGGGTTACTTTAGTAAAATTTTGAGATATCAAAATAGGGCACAATGTGCATATGGCACTATTTAGTTTAGTTCTAAAAACAATACTACCAATTTAATGTATTTTTAGGCTCTAAACAAGTTTACCTAGTGCGATAAGTTAGAATTAATTAGTAAAATATTGTAAATCATGAGATTTTATAAAATTTTATTATCTTATTATTTATGAAATTTTACTAATTAATTTTAATTTAATTTACTAAATAAACTTGTTCAGAGCCTAAAAATATATTAAATTATAGTATTGTTTTTATTTTACTTGAAATTTGGAAAAAAGATGCTTAAATTTGACTTTTTTGATCAAAAATCTAAAAGGACCTAGACATCTAGTACAGAGGTCATACATTACGCATTTTAGCAAAAACTCTAAAATTTGAGAAGCAAAAAAATAGTTTTTGGCAATTATCTTGGTATTCTGTGGTCCAATTTGAATTACTTTTTTTTAAAATGAAGCTCTTAGTGAGTCATATTTAACAAAAAAAGTTTATTCAATTTTGATTACTGGATCAGAAGTTATTTAAGTAAATATAGTTTTGTCATTTTTAGCAAATTAGGTCAAAATTGGCCAAAATTCAGTTATAATCTATATAGGAGATGTCCTGGGTTCTAATCCAAAATTATGCATCTATTTTCTAAATTTTAAAAAAATAAAAATAAATCTATCAATTTGATGAATTTTTAAGTGCTGAACATGTTTACTTAGTAGGCCAATTTACAGAGTTGCCGATATTTCTTGATTAACTAACCTGATTAGTATGATTTGCTATCAAAATGTTCATCTCGATATGATAATTTTAACAAGCACAAAATCGCTGAAATCCAAAGGATCCTGAGAATGCTCAAGTTTTGTACAATTTCAATAATATTTTTTTGAATTACTATAAAAATGCCTTTAACGTTAAATAATTTGTAATCTACTGATTCGTTTTGGGTAATTTAGCTACCAAAATGATCATTTTGATATGAACATTCTAATAAGCCCAAAATTATTTAATACTGATTACAGAAACCTGAGATCATTTAAGATTAGTATGATGTAGACAATCAACTAAGAAGTGGGTTTTACATATAAAAACCTATTTCTTAGTTAATTGTCTATATCGAACTAATCCTTAATGATCTCAGGTTCCTGTAATCAGAGTTAAATGATTTAGAGTTTGTTGCATTGAAACAATCATTTTGGTGGCTAAATCAGCCAAAACAGATCAATAGATCACAAGTTATTTAATGTTAAAGGCATTTTCATAGTAATTCAAAAAAATACTATTAAATTGCACAAAGCTTGAGCATTCTCAAGATTCTATGATTGGATTTTAGCAATTTTGAGCTCTTTAGAATTGTCTCATCAAGATGAACATTTTGGTAGCTAAATTATTCTAATTAGATTAGTTGATCAAGAAATATCAGCAATTCCGTGAATTGGCCTTTATGTAAAGTTAGAATTAATTAATTTTTTTTTTTTAGATTCAATGTGCCTGTTTTGGAGCATACTTTATTCAGTTTATGCATCTCAATTCTATATGAATGAGAGTACAACTAACCACACATACACTTTTGGTATCTAATTTAAATAGTCCGCCCGAAGGTTTCATACTAGCTGCTATACCTGCAACCCAACTATGGGAATTGCCTATTTAAACTCTCTGATCTTCCACTTTCTACCTGACTTTCAACTGATTCACCAGACATCTGCATTACCTATGCAGTCAGTTTAGACACCTGAGTCTATTTTTGTAAAAGAGCCCTTAGAACTTTTTTTTATACTCAAAGGTATGATTTAGCTTATCCTTATTAGAAAACTTGGTAGAGTGGTACCTGTTCTACTAGGTGTTCACTATACTTCAGTAACTTATGCATTCACTGAAGCGAACAACTTGCAGTCAGGGGGATACCCTGCAACTACTACCATTATCTACTTTTGCTCTTATCCCTTAAACCGTCCAGATAAGCAGGCAAATTTGCCTGCTTAAATTTTATAAATTCATGTCTGATCTATTTTTTTTAAAAATAAAAATATTTTATAATTTTTTTTTTAAATAAAAACTATGATTATATACTATTTAAAACTTCATTTTATTTACTTAATATTTATAAAAAATTTGAGGTTGCTTATAAAAGAAAATTTTATAATTTTTTAAAAAAATTTTAATTTTAAAAATTCTTTTCTTTTTTTTTTAGTTTTACTTAATAAAAATTTAAGAATTAACCCCTATTACCTTAATCCAAAGTTGTAGACAATTTAAAATTACACTACTTTTATTATTTTAACTTTTATAATTTATTAAGCAAAATTTAGACTTTACTTAGTAGAAACTATAAAATTTCTCTTCAGAAATATATAAAATTTTAAGAAACTTTTTAAAATTTTAATAATAAAATTAAAAAATAAGTTTTGTAAAAAATGTAATATCTTGATCAAAATTAAAGATAGAATAATAAAATTTAAATATATTATTTATAAAAGAAATATCTTTAATTTTATTCAATAAATAGGGGGAGTCAAGCTTAAAAAAATTTTAAGAAAACTCAAAAAAACTTTTTAAAAATGATTTTAGCGGGCAAATTTGCCCGCTAGACAGTTTAAGGGATAAGGTTTACTCTAACCCAGTACCCACTATCCTCTTTCTAACAGTATATCTCATACTTCCAATCCAGTTAGCCCAGAAGAGTCAATCTACCTGTTATTAGGTGCCTTATAGTTTTCTTCTTCTGGTACTTACTTCCATAGTGTAGGTCCTTTTTTTTTGGTCGGCCAGGTTGGTGGACCTTATCCCTTAGGTTATAGGTGTCCTGTTTTCTAGATCCAGTTTCTGATATTCTAGTTTTGGTAGCACCATCAAAGATCTTTGCTACCTCCTTATTTGGGACTTGCCAAATAGGTTTCTGTTTCTTTGGTTCCTTGGATTTGTCTGTGTAATAATATACAACTATGCCTGAAGTTAGAATTAAATAATAAAAATTTGTATATTATAAGATTTTATAAAATTTTATTAATAAAATTCTATAAAATCTTATAATTGATAAAATTTTACTAATTAATTCTAACTAACTTATACAATGTTCCTAGGTTTAGTATGACTGCATCATGCAGCTCTCTAATTTTGGTAATCTTTCTGTATGGGTTCATTTTAGTAATATGAAAATGATATTTGAATCTAAGTATTATATATTTATATATTGTTTAACTCCCCATAATTTGCTTAATTAAGAGAGAATTATGTTAAACATAAATTTAAATTAGAGTGGCCTAAATACTTTAATATTATTGGCTATTCTACTATATATATAGGATGTAATAAAGTGGGAAACCCTCTCCTCTAGTGATACAGGTTGTTGAAAAAATCATGGGCCGAGGCCGATCCAAAAAATCTCAGGCCAGTCGACCGGGCTGATCTTTTGCTATCAGTCAACATTTATTTATATTAAATGTGTAAAAAGCTATGAGATAATTTTTTTATCGAATTCTAGTAATATTAAATAATTTAATTTTTGTTCTTTTTGTCCTTGAGAAAAATTCCAGCATGTTAGTACTGTAGTATTTCATGTTGGTTGATTGTCTATTTCTCCGAACATTCTTATACTTAGATTATATTTGCTATTTGCAGTTTATCACCTAAATAAGCCAATTCTCTTACATTATTATAAATGACTAGCCAATTTTTATTTAATTCTGGCCTAAAATATACTTTAGAAAATAATCGATTCTAACACTTCTCGTACCAACCGGCCCGGCCCACAAAGGTGCGGGCTGAGGGTTGACCCGCCCATTGACCCATCTGTTGGGCCAGGGTCGACCCGTATCACTACTTTCCCCTAATAAATTATATAATTTACTGCACTTCCCTTAGGACAAACCCTTATATAGTTACATAACAAACTATATTTTTTCAAATTAGCAATTCTGCCTTTATTATAAATGGATTAAAGAAGGTACCACTACAGAGTATACAAAGACTAACTGCTATTAATCCTTTACAAATACAATAAAGACTTATATAGTTTCTACAATTAATGAAGTACCTATATATAATTTGTCACAGCAACTATTTTCTCTTTAGTAATTTTTTTAACTTACTAAAAAGCACTTTTAGCTTATTAATAGCAGTTGTTAGCCTTGTCAAGATTGCTAACCTTCTTTAATTTTCTTTATCTAACCTCTAAAATAAGAAGCATTTAGATTTATACCTATACGCAATATTGGCTAAATTATGATAGTATCTGAAGAAGATGTCAATAGGTATTGTCTATTGGGCCAATAGACATAGTCTATTGGTATCTATAGGTGGCAATCATTTTACTAACGATCATTTCACTGACATAATATTTCATCAACAAATATTTACTAACAAGTTCATTTTACTAAAAGTTTATTTTACTAAAGCTTATTTCATTGACAAAGTAATTCTGGTCATTGTTATTAGGGTCAGAGTAGAATTAGAGTTAAAGTAGTAGTAAAGTTAGTGTGCTTTTTAGAAAAAAACTTGTTGGTAAAATGAGCTTCAGTAAAATGAACTATTAGTAAAATGAACTTGTTAGTAAATATTTGTCAGTGAAATGTAAAATATTATGTCAGTAAAGTAATTGTTAGTGAAATAATACAGACCCATATTAGCTAAGCCATATTTTTGATCTATTGCCAATTCTGCCTATATAAACAAAAAGATAATTACAAAAATAGAATAGAAACTAAAAAAAGATATTATTACAAACCCTAAATAACAAACCAATATAAAATAAGAAAAGATAAAAAAGACAAAGAAAAGAAAACAAAAATAATATAGTTTATAAAAACTAATTTAAAAATTTTATAGACTATGTAAAGTATTCTATGGACTTATTGAAAAAAATTGGTACAAGAAATTATTCAAAAGAATTTTGTCGCAAGACAAACTGTTAATTATTTAAAATTATTACTAAAAATCTATAACAAACTAATTTAATCATACTTAGATCTTGTATAGCACCCAAATATATTTATTATTAACTGTAATAATAATTATTTGTAAAATTTTTTTGTTTTATAAGTATATTTAAATATTTTAATATAAAGTAATTATGTACAACTCTTTTGTTATAGTAAACTCTTATTATAGTAAAAATTAATATAGTGAAGAATTTTGAATTCTCAGAATTATTAAACTTTAACTCAATATACTGAATTATATATAGCATTTTTCAATATAAGTTATAGTAAAGATCAGCTCTTGGGCTTCACTATAACAAGAGTGAGTTGTATAATTTTGCATGAATACAATTTAATTTTAGCTAATGATTTTGACTGCCTATATCAGCATGCCCTAGAAGCATGCCCTTTAGGGCAATATTGTATATAGGACAGTTGGGACATAAGTTGGAACGTTTTGGAACATTTTATAAATTGAAATTACTTAAAATTTTATTAAGATAATCTAATTTTAATCTTTTTAAAAATGTGTTTAGCACCTAAAAAATATATAATTATATATTTTTTAAATTAATTTATTAATTATTAAGACTTGAAACATAGTGGGGACACTTTGGACACTGGAACATTGGGATGGCTAGGACAGTGAAAATATACAACACTGCTCTAGGGTAGCCCATGCCTAATGATGTCTGACGAATGACAAAATAGTTTTGTCTAGATAAATAATAAAACCATTTCTTTTAGGCAACTTCAACTTGATGACCAATGACAAAACTTGAGACAAATGATGAAACTCATAACAAATAATAAAAATCATAACAAATGATGAAACTCATGATGAATGCAAAATACATGATGAATAACAAATGACAAAACACATAATGAATCATGAATTATATATATATCATTAGGCCTAATAATTATAAAGAAAAATAAAAAAGTAATTTCTTTTAGAAATTATGCAAAATTAATTTTTTGTTCAATAACAATACCTCATTTCTATTTTTATCTGACATTGCCTAATGATTTGCATTAATCATCCGGATGTTTCCAATAGTCTATGAAGAAATTACAGTAACAAAAAATTAATTCTTGTATGTCTTTTAAATTTTGTGGTATTAACATTTGTAATTTCTAATCACATTTGATATTGGCCAATTTCCGTCAATAATCACGTGAATATCAAATTTAAATCTGAACTGGCGGACAATGTAACCTTGAATTCTGCACAATATGGCATAAGAATTGAGAATGATGAAAGAAGAGTTTCTGAATGACAAGTCCATTGTCAATTAATATATATTACCGTATACTTCCAAAATTAATTACCTCGAAAAATAAGCACCCCTGACCCACATTATGCCAGTTTTGGCCTGCATTACGTGTCAAAATTGGGAAGCTTAATTTCGAAAGTATAAGTTATTAAATTTCATATGATATGATGATAAAATAAAATTAATTTTGAAAATTTAAAGATTCAGAATATCCAGAGGTCGTTATAAAAAAGCTCATCAAAAGAAGGACGGCTCTACTTTATATTTTATTAGTCAAATTAATTTTTCAGGAGTTTCGTTAATCGTCAGTAGCTTCGTCAATCGTCAGTAGTTTTATCAATTGTCAGGAGTTTCGTCAATCATCAGGAGCTTCGTCAATCGTCAGTAGTTTCGTCAATCATCAAGGTTTTGTCAGACGAAACCATTTCGTCACTGCGAAAATAGTTTCATCAGGCATCATTACCCATGCCCCAACCTATCTGATTGGCAAAAATCAAAACTTGGGGGAATTAGTAAACGCAGAAATGTTTACCTAATAGCAATTTTTGTATTCTGTGTTACACCTGATCTTGAATCTGATTAGCCAGGATGGCTTAATTCCACACCCTATATTCTGTGTTTTATATTCCATGTTTTTTCCAACTCATACAGGGGGGTCCTCACATCCACTTATTTGCGCGGGTAATACAAACACCTGGAGAGGAAATAACTAATCGGAGAGTGCAAAATTTGACTATTCTGGATCAGCCCGACGAAGAATCCCAACACGCGCAAAAGAAGAAAAAAGCGAAAATATGCAAACCTAATGTTTACATCGATCTTGGTGAACTAATTAAAAATAACGAGAATGAAATTTTACATATAGTAAACATCACTCTAACCCTATAGCCTCTAACATTAAGGCCCTCACCCAAAATTTTTATCTAACGCACTTAGTTTATTTACAAAATCGGTTTTTGTATTACTCGCGCAAATAAGACAAATTGGGGTCCCCAAAATTCCGGTCGGGATACGTCGGAGTGCATCGGTAAATCATATCCATTCATTAGGTAAAAAATGCCCAGCTGATAATTTTGCTATATAACCTGCTAACAACTAGGGCTAAACGCCGATCTGCATCCGCCCCGGAAATTTGGGGACAGCCACGTAAAAATCGGGGTTTCCATAAAAGTTAAATACTTGTTGTACCCCGGATTGGAATCTGCCCGATTCGGAATCCGGCTGTCCTGATTCAGAATCGGGCTACCCGGCTTTGGAATTCTTACTATAATTAAACCAATATACTAACCCTAACCCTACCCTTATTAATTCTCAAGCTGGGTACCCTGTTCAAGAATTCCAAAGCCGGGTAACCCGATTCTGAATCAGGACAGCTGGATTCTGAATTGGGCAGATTCCAATCTGGGGCACGACATATTACGGAATTTATTATTCAGCCTGTCTAGATTTTGTCGGTCATGTTGCACATTTCACAATTTTGGGGATGTAAGACCGTGCCCAGTCATATATTTTTGCCTTTTTAATTAAAGTAAGTCAAAGGTTAGTGTGGAGTTAGGGTTAGTGCATAAAATTGTATTTTTTCACTTTTTTTCGCTGTTTTTTCTCTTCGGGCGTATTGTAACTATTAAGGTGGGTGAGAGTAACGTTTTACCAATTTAACTCTAATAGTTGCTAGGAGATAGGTTTCTGATTTACTCGAATAAAGGCCTCTTAGCACTACACTAGCTTACTTCCTTTATTTTTCTTTAAGTAAAATCGAAGGAAACTTCTCTACTTGTATTCTATTGTATTGTATTTAGTGTTGGATTCTATTGTATTGGATCGTGGTAGATATCATTATTGAAGTCAGATTCATTCGTTTATATACATTTGAATTTAATATACAACACGCTGATGTGTTGTTTGGCACGTTAACGTGTTGTTTAACACGCTACGTGACAGTACAACTAAGCCTATCACGTTGACGTGCTATTCAGAATGTTTATAATCCGCGCCCTTAACACGCATACGTGCTAACACGTTAACGTGTTATGAAGATTTTACAAAAAGGGGTGATTAATTAATGATGCCTGACGCATGACGAAACCATTTCGTCAGGCAACTTCAAATTGACGAATTGACGAATGACGAAACCCATGACGCATGACGAAACCCGCATGACGAAACCCACAACGCATGACGAAACACATGACGCATGACCCATGAAGCATCATTTTCATCGGTTTCTCCTTGTTGCTGAAGTTCTTGACGATGCTTTGCTTTTCACCTGACGAAACCAATAATAAATAACAAAACCCATGATGATTTTGATGAGCATAAGACTAATATTCATTTCTTTCATAATAGAAATAAATTTATCCATGTAAAGTTAATTTTTTGTTCATTATTATATCTTCCAGTTTTTATCTTTTTGACATCGATCCGACATTGCCTGATGATTTGCAACAATCACCCAGATATATCCGATAGGCGTTCTGCGAATTGCAGCGTCATAGTATTTTTATTATTAGGTATTATTTATGTATTTCTTATTTTGGCACAGTTTGTGGCATAGTTGGGTGATTTTAACCCTCAACGAGGATTATAGACTCTCGGCGGGTGTATGAACCTCTCAGCGAGTGAATTAAACACCTAGCGAGTGATTAAAACCCCAGTATGAATTAAAGATATTTGAGGGTATGGTTTTAGTCTGCAAATGAAATAACAGATGTTCATAGCATTAGTGTTATTATTGATGGTTCAAAAAATCATGTGTTCGGACAATCGATCCTACGCGAATTTTACAGGAAGGTCACCAAAATTCCGGGTCGTATGCGTCAGATCTAGGACGGCGTTTAGCCTTAGCTATTAGCAGGTTCTACAGCAAATTGCTTAATGAATAGATATGATTTCATTAGTAAATTTTTTATGATCTTGGGGCAAAATCGACAATTCCGATCCAGCCGACCATGATTCCGATGCACTCCGACGTATCCCGACCCGGAATTTGGTGACCCCCTGTATGAGTTGATCCTGCTGTTGCTAGCGAAATGCTAGCAATAAAAAAATAATCTGTTTAGATTCAATGTAAAAGCTTCTTCAAATTGACAAGGGTTTCGTCAAGAGCTTCAGGTAGCGCTCCCGCAAAAAATTGATCACTCTGTAATTCTGTAATTTTGACCAATCAAAATTTAGGATCAAGTGTAACGTGATAATCAAAACAAATGTGTTTTGTTCTCTAAGTACAGAAGTAAAAATACGTGTAAAATTAAAGCTAAGAAAACCGCTTTATAATTAGTGTTAGGGTTAGAAAAATATAGTGGCCATTGTGACTATTAGTAAAATTTCACGAGAAACATTTTTAATTAGGACGCAATAGATGGTTTCCTAATATCGATCGGTTAAAATTACAGGTTGTGAACAATTTTTTTGTGTTGGAGAGCTACTGTACGTACTGTACTCTAAAATTTTTGACGATCACTTGTTCCAGCCAATCAGATGCCAGAAAAGAACTATACGTACAGTACGTACTGTACGTACTGTACGTACTGTACGCTAAAATTTTTCAGGTATCATATATAATGGCACATCACTAGTCAGGAGTTTCGTCAATCGTCAAGGGTTTCGTCAATAGTCAAGGGTTTCGTCAATCGTCAAGGGTTTCGTCAATCGTCAAGGGTTTCGTCAAGCGTCAAGGGTTACGTCAATCGTCAAGGGTTTCGTCAGACGCAAATTTGACGAAACCTTTCGTCATCGCGAAAATAATTGCGTCAGCATCATTAATTATATGTCAATCATCAAGTTTACACGAATTTTGACTAATATTTAATGAACTATACAAAAATAGAAGTTATCTTTACTAAATAAAGAGAAAAGGGGGGGTAATCGGGAAATTCGAATCTTCTAATGTCACAATTTCGAATTGTGACAGTATCTCTGTTGATCAAAATAAACAAATTTATTGGTTATATGTCACGGGATTGGACACGACCGCAATTTTGGAAAATTTCTCTCACTCCGGGCGATACAGCAATAAGAGCAGAACTTTTCTACTTTACATAAAAAAATTATTTTGAACATAGATGTTTATCAAAAAATGAATCAACATATAGAAAACGCAAACAATACGAAACTCTTAGAAAAACGTGTTAGACGTTGCGAAGATAAAGGCCAAATTAGTAGTACATCATTAATAGACAGAGTTTCATATTTACGAAAAAACAGGGAAAATGATGTGTCAAAGGCAATTATTGATATTGAAGATTCAATGGACATTGATCTTTGCTTCGTTCTGTACTGTACAGGCTCTATGTTTCTTTATATCGAAGCAGTGAAGGGGCATATATTAAAAGTGGCTAGTTATGTAAACAGCAATAATTCAAATGTCAAATTCTGGGTTGGTTTCTGTGGCTATCGTGATCATTATAATTGTAGTGATCGTTTACAAATTTTTGATTTTACTAACTCTCTTGAAAAATTTAAAACGTATATAACCAATAAAGTGACAGTTATAAATAACGATGATGAGCCAGAAGATGTCTTAGGTGGTCTTAATGCTGCGATAACTGAGATGACGTGGAGCAATGCCACTCGTATTCTTATTCATATCGGTGATGCGCCACCACATGGTCGTCGTTTTAAAAATTTTAATTCCAACTTATATTTCTATCATGACAATTTTCCAAACGGTGACCCGAATGGTCTAACTGCAGAGAGTGTGTTAAAGAAAATGCAAATGAAAAAAATTTTATACTACTTTGGAAAAATTAATGCTTCTACAGATGTTATGCTTAATGTATTTCGTGAAAAAATTGGCGAGTTTCCAGAATTTGATCTTATGACTACGAGATATAATCCTGAAGTATTGGTTGATAAATTTTGCAAGGCTACCTCTTCAGCCATCTTTTCTTCAATTACACTTACCACAACTTTAAGAAGTTCGAAAAACATATACTCTTTGCAACGAAAAAAACTTCAAATCAATCCACACGAACCTGATTGGACTACTCATCCAGAAAAAACAGGAAAACTTTTATTTTATATTCCACCTAAAACTCTGGCTGAAATTAAAGATGAATATTATTTTATTAATTCAAGCTTAATTGAACAAGACATGTCTTTTATACTTGCACCACAACCATTCTCTGTCGGTGCTGAACGATATGCTTATTTTGCACTTGATACAGGCCTTGGTCGAGCTAATAAATTAGTGATAAAAGAGTATCACGACATTAAAATAGCCACTATAGAAAAGTACTTAGAGTCAGTGGAAATCTTTAATGTGGCTTATTTTTTATCAACAAAATTCAATATAGCCGCACAACAGATTGGTGTTAATAAAAAAGTTACATTTATTGATGTAAAAGTCTTATATTATAAAACAAATAATACTTACTACTCTGTAGAAAAATATATCAATGATGCGGAATTCAAAAAATTTAATGTAAATAGTGGTCTAATTACAGAATTTCATTCCATTCTCGAGGCATTTGCTCATTTCACGTATCAATACACTGAAGGATATTTGGTAGTTTATGACTTGCAAGGTTTCGATCGCGATAATGAATTCTTGTTAACAGATCCGGCTATACATTGTGTTGACTTATTAAGATTTGGAACAACAAACTTAGGAGAGAATGGAATTCAAAAATGTTTTTTAGCAAAACATAAATGTAATGATATTTGTAAGAAGTTGAAATTAAACAATTATATTTGGGAAGGATATTGTTATGAAAATGGAATAGGAGTTGAAAAAGATTTAAAGAAGGCATTCGAATATTACCAAAAATCTGCAGATATCGGTCATAGATGGAATATATAATGTTGGACGTTGTTACCAGAACGGAATTGGAATTGAAAAGAATAAACATGAGGCATTTAAATATTATCAAAAATCTGCAAATATGGGACATGCTGATGGAATAAATCAATAGGATATTGTTATTTAAAGGGAATTGGTGTTAAAAAAGATGAACACAAGGCATTCATTTATTATCAAACATATGACGTCAATGGAAACGCAATTGGAACATATAATCTTGGACGTTGTTATGAAAATGGAATAGGAGTTGAAAAAGATATAATGAAGGCATTAGAATATTATCAAAAATCAGCAGAAATGGAACAAGCTGATGGAACATATTATCTTGGGCGTTGTTATGAAAATGGAATAGGAGTTGAAAAAGATATAATGAAGGCATTAGAATATTATCAAAAATCAGCAGACATGGAACAAGCTGATGGAACATATTATCTTGGGCGTTGTTATGAAAATGGAATAGGAGTTGAAAAAGATATAAAGAAGGCACTTGAATATTATCAAAAATCTGGAGATATGGGACATGCTGACGGAGTAAATAACCTTGGGCGTTGTTTCGAAAATGGAATAGGAATTGAAAAAGATATGAAGAAGGCATTTGAATATTATCATATATGGGACATATAGATGGATTATATAATGTTGGACGTTGTTATGGATGCGGAATAGGGGTTGATAAAGATATATGGAAGGCATTCAAATATTGGCAAAAATCTGCAGATATCGGACATGTAAATGGAACATATAATGTTGGACGTTGTTATGAAAATGGAATAGGAGTTGAAAAGGATATATTGAAGGCTTTCAAATATTACCAAAAATCTGCAAATATAGGACATGTAGACGGAATATTTAATGTTGGACGTTGTTATGAAAACGGAATGGGGGTTGAAAAAGACATAAAAAAGGCATTCGATTATTATCAAAAATCTGCAGATATAGGACATGCTGATGGAATTTATAATGTTGGACGTTGTTATGAAAATGGATAGGAGTTGAAAAAGATAGAGAGGAGGCGTTTGAATATTACCAAAAATCTGAGATATAGGACATGTAGATGGAATATTTAATGTTGGACGTTGTTATGAGAATGAGATAGGAGTTGAAAAAAATATAAAGAAGGCATTAGTATATTATCAAAAATCAGCAGACAGAACATATTATCTTGGACGTTGTTATGAAAATGGAATAGGGGTTGAAAAAGATATAAAAAAGGCATTCGATTATTATCAAAAATCTGCAGATATAGGACATGCTAATGGAACATATAATCTTGGACGTTGTTATGAAAATGGAATGGGAGTTGAAAAAGATATAAAGAAGGCATTCGTATATTATCAAAATCTGCATATATGGGACATGTTGATGGAATATATAATCTTGGACGTTGTTATGGAAATGGAATAGGAGTTGACAAAGATATAAGGAAGGCATTCAAATATTATCATAAATCTGCAGATAGAGGACATGCTGACGGAATATTTAATGTTGGACATTCTTATGAAAATAGAATGGGAGTTAAAAAAAATATAGAGAAGGCATTTATATATTATAAAAAATCTGCAGGTATGGGACAAGCTGATGGAACATATAATGCTGGACGTTGCTATGAAAATGGAATAGGTGTTGAAAAAGATATAGGGAAGGCATTCAAATACTATCAAAAATCTGCAGATATAGGACATGCTGATGGAACATATAACATTGGACGCTGTTATGAAAATAGGATAGGGGTTGAAAAGATAGAGAGGAGGCGTTTGAATATTACCAAAAATCTGCAGATATAGGACATGTAGACGGAATATTTAATGTTGGACGTTGTTATGAAAATTGGATAGGAGTTGGAAAAGATATAAAGAAGGCATTCAATTATTATCAAAAATCTGCAGATATAGGACATGCTGATGGAACATATAATCTTGGACGTTGTTATGAAAATGGAATAGGAGTTGGAAAAGATATAAAGAAGGCATTCGTATATTATCAAATATCTGCAGATATGGGACATGTTGATGGAATATATAATCTTGGACGTTGTTATGGAAATGGAATAGGTGTTGAAAAAGATATATGGAAGGCATTCAAATATTATCAAAAATCTGCAGATATAGGACATGCTGACGGAATATTTAATGTTGGACATTCTTATGAAAATGGAATGGGAGTTAAAAAAAATATAGAGAAGGCATTTATATATTATATAAAATCTGCAGGTATGGGACAAGCTGATGGAACATATAATGCTGGACGTTGCTATGAAAATGGAATAGGTTTTGAAAAAGATATAGGGAAGGCATTCAAATACTATCAAAAATCTGCAGATATAGGACATGCTGATGGAATATATAATCTTGGACACTGTTATGAAAATGGAATAGGTGTTGAAAAAGATATAAAGGAGGCATTCAAGTACTATCAAAAATCTGCAGAAATAGGACATGCCGATGGAACATATAATGTTGGACGCTGTTATGAAGATGGGATAGGCGTTGAAAAAGATAGAGAGAAGGCGTTTTAATATTACCAAAAATCTGCAGATATAGGACATGTAGACGGAATATTTAATGTTGGACGTTGTTATGAAAATGGGACAGGAATTGAAAAAGATATAAAGAAGGCATTCGATTATTATCAAAAATCTGCAAATATAGGACATGCTGATGGAACATATAATGCTGGAAATTATTGTGAAAATGGAATAGGAGTTGAAAAAGATATAAAGAAGGCATTCATATATTATCAAAAATCTGCAAATATGGGACTTGTTGATGGAATATATAATCTTGGACGTTGTTATGAATTTGGAATAGGAGTTGAAAAAGATATAGGGAAGGCATTTGAATATTATCAAAAATCTGCAGATATAGGACATGCTGATGCAATATTTAATGTTGGGCATTGTTATGAAAATGGAAGAGGAATTGAAAAAGACATAAAGAAGGCATTCAAATATTATCAAAAATCTGGAGCTAAAGGACATACTCATGGAATATATAATGTCGGTTGTTGTTATGAAAATGGAACAGGTGTTGAAAAAGACATAAAGAAGTCATTTGAATATTATCAAAAATCTGTGAATATGGGACATACTGATGGAGTATATAATCTTGGACGTTGTTATGAAAATGGATTAGGTGTTGAAAAAGATATAAAAGAGGCATTCAAATACTATCAAAAATCTGCAGATATAGGACATGCTGATGGAACATATAATGTTGGACGCTGTTATGAAAATGGGATAGGAGTTGAAAAAGATAGAGAGGAGGCGTTTGAATATTACCAAAAATCTGCAGATATAGGACATGTAGACGGATATTTAATGTTGGACGTTGTTATGAAAATGGAATTAGAGTTGAAAAAGATATAAAGAAGGCATTCAATTATTATCAAAAATCTGCAGATATAGGACACGCTGATGGAACATATAATGTTGGACGTTATTATGAAAATGGAATAGGAGTTGAAAATGATATAGAGAAGGCATCTGAATATTATCAAAAATCTGCAGATATGGGACATGTAGATGGAACATATAATGTTGGACGTTGTTATGAAAATGGAATAGGAGTTGAAAAAGATATAGGGAAGGCTTTCAAATATTATCAAAAATCTGCAGATGTAGGACATGTTGATGGAATATTTAATGCTGGACATTGTTATGAAAATGGAAGAGGAATTAAAAAAAAATATAAGGAATGCATTTAAATATTATCAAAAGTCTGCAGATATGGGGCATGCTGATGGAATATATTTTGTTGGACGTTGTTATGAAAATGGAATAGATGTTGAAAAAGACTTAAAGAAGGCAATTGAATATTATCAAAAATCTGCAGGTATAGGGTATGCTGATGGAATATATAATCTTGGACGTTGTTATGAAAAAGGAATAGGTGTTGAAAAAGACATAAAGAAGGCATTCGATTATTATCAAAAATCTGCAGATTTAGGACATATAAATGGAATAAATAATGTTGTGCGCTGTTATCAATATGGATTAGGAGTTGAAAAAGATAGAGAGGATGCGTTTGAATATTACCAAAAATCTGCAGATATAGGACATGTAGACGGAATATTTAATGTTGGACATTGTTATGAAAACGGAATTGGAGTTGAAAAAGACATAAAGAAGGCATTCGATTATTATCAAAAATCTGCAGATTTAGAACATGCTGATGGAATGTATAATTTTGGACGTTGTTATGAAAATGGAATAGGAGTTGAAGAAAACTTAAAGAAGGCATTCGAATATTATCAAAAATCTGCAGATATGGGACATATAAATGGAATCCATAAAGTTATGCGTTGTTATCAATACGGAATAGGAGTTGAAAAAGATAGAGAAGAGGCATTTGAATATTCCCAAAAATCTGCAGATATGGGACATGTAGACGGAATAGTTAATATTGAACGTTGTTATGAAAATGAAATAGGAATTAAAAAAGATATAAAAAGTGCATTTGAATATTACCAAAATTCTGCAGATATGGGACATGTGGTTGGAATATTTAATCTCGGACGTTGTTATGAATACAGAATAGGAGTTAAAAAAGATATAAAGAAGGCATTTGAATATTATCAAAAATATGCAGATATAGGACATGTTGATGGAATATTTAATCTCGGACGTTGTTATGAAAATGGAATAGGAATTAAAAAAGGGCATTCGAATATTATCAAAAATCTGCAGATGCGGGACATATAAATGGAATCCATAAGGTTGTGCATTTTTATCAATACGGAATAGGAGTTGGAAAAGATAAAGAGGAGGCGTTTGAATATTACCAAAAATCTGCAGATATAGGACATGTAGACGGAATATTTAATGTTGGACGTTGTTATGAAAACGGAATGGGGGTTGAAAAAGACATAAAGAAGTCATTCGATTATTATCAAAAATCAGCAGACATGGGACATGTAGACGGAACATATAATGTTGGACGTTGTTATGAAAATGGATTAGGGGTTGAAAAAGATATAGAGAAGGCCTTCAAATATTATCAAAAATCTGCAGATATAGGTCATGTAGATGGAATATTTAATGTTGGACGTTGTTATGAAAATGGAAGAGGAATTAAAAAAGATATAAAGAATGCATTTGAATATTATCAAAAATCTGCGTATATGGGACATATAGACGGAAAATTTAATCTTGGACGTTGTTATGAAAATGGAATAAGAGTTAAAAAAGACATAAAGAAGGCATTCAAATATTACCAAAAATCTGCAAATATAGGACATGCTGATGGAACATATAATGTTGGGCGTTGTTATGAAAACGGAATAGGTGTTAAAAAAGACATAAAGAAGGCATTTGAATATTATCAAAAATCTGCAGATATAGGACATGCTGACGGTACATATAATGTTGGACGATGTTATGAAAATGAAATGGGAGTTAAAAAGATTTAAAGAAGACTATAAAAAATCTGCAGATTTCGGACATATAAATGGAATACATAATGTTGTGCGTTGTTATCACTACGGAATAGGAGTTGGAAAAGATAGAGAGGAAGCGTTTGAATATTACCAAAAATCTGCAGATATAGGACATGTCGACGGAATATTTAATGTTGGGCGTTGTTACGAAAATGGAAGAGGAATTAAAAAAGATATAAAGAGTGCATTTGAATATTACCAAAAATCTGCAGATATGGGACATGTCGACGGAATATTTAATGTTGGACGATGTTATGAATACGGAATAGGAGTTGAAAAAGATATAAAGAAGGCATTTGAATATTATCAAAAATATGCAGATATAGTGCATGATGATGGAATATTTAATCTCGGACGTTGTTATGAAAATGGAATGGGAGTAGAAATAGATATAAAGAAGGCATTTGAATATTATAAAAAATATGCAGATATAGGACATGCTGATGGAATATTTAACCTCGGACGTTGTTATGAAAATGGAATGGGAGTTGAAAAAGACGTAAAGAAGGCATTCGAATATTATCAAAAATCTGCAGATGTGGGACATATAGATGGAATCCATAAAGTTGTACATTTTTATCAATACGGAATAGGAGTTGGAAAAGATACAAAGAAGGTATTCGATTATTATCAAAAATCTGCAGATATAGGACATGCCGATGGAACATATAATATTGGGCTTTGTTATGAAAATGGAATAGGAGTTAAAAAAGACACAAAGAAAGCATTCGTATATTATCAAAAATCTGGAAATATAGGTCATGCTGGTGGAATATATAATCTTGGACGTTGTTATGAAAATGGAATAGGAGTTGAAAAAGATATAAAGAAGGCATTCGAATATTATAAAAAATCTGCCGACATGGCTAATTCTGATGGAATTTATATGGTTGGTTATTGTTATCAAAATGGAATAGGAATTGAAAAAGATGAACATAAAGCATTTGTATATTATGAAAAATCTGCTGATATGGGTGATAGTGATGGAACATGTAATGTTGGTTATTGTTATCAAAATGGAATTGGTGTCGAAAAAAATGAGCATAAGGCATTTATTTATTATCAAAAATCTGCTAATATGGGTGATGTTACTGGAATGTATAACGTTGGTTATTGTTATCAAAATGGAATTGGAGTTAAGATATGGCATTAAGTTATTATCAGAAATAATCTACAATGGATCTTTCTTTCGGATCATCTATAGACATTAATTGTAATTATTTAAAAAATTTACTTAATAGTAGAGTTGTTGAAGAGTTGTCTAATTCGTATAATGAGGAAAGATCAAATAGCAAAAATTACGAATCAATTCTCAACGCGTTAGATCAATTTTTCGAAAAAAAGAAGCTAAACTCAGATAATATTATTAGTTGGTGTTTAGATAATCAAGACAATCCTGTAATTCTGGTTGTTCTTGCACATTGTTATTTTTTTGGTAAATGGGTTCAAAAGGATATGCATAAGGCGTTTATTTATTATCAAAAATCTGCTGATATGTCCAATTCTGATGGACTATTTCAAGTCGGTTATTGTTATCGTAATGGAATCGGTGTTGAAAAGAATAAGTATAAATCATTTGAAAATTATCAAAAATCAGCAGAGTTAGGCAATATTAATGGAATATATGCACTTGGTTATTGTTATAAAGACGGAATTGGAATTGAAAAGGATAAAAATAAAGCATTTGTATATTATCAAAAATCAGCTGATATGGGTGATGCTCGTGGAATAAATAAAGTTGGTTATTGTTATCAAAATGGAATTGGAGTTGAAAGGGATGAATATAAAGCGTTCATTTACTATAAAGAATCTTGTGATATGAAATATGTTGGGGGAATATATAATGTTGGTTATTGTTATCAAAATGGAATTGGGGTTGAAAAAGATGAGCATAAGGCATTCTTTTATTATCAAACATCTGCTGGCATGGATATGATCCTGCAATGGCTAATATCGGATTTTGTTACGAAAAAGGAATTGGAACTGTAAAGGACGAGCATCAGGCATTCATTCATTATCAGAAATCTGCTGACTTGGGTTGTGCTAAGGGCGCATATAATGTTGGGCATTGTTATGAAGAAGGAATTGGAATTTTAAAGGACAAACATCAGGCATTCATTATTATCGGAAATCTGCTGAGTTGGGATATGCTAAGGGTGTATATAATGTCGGTTATTGTTATCATCACGGAATTGGAGTCGAAAAAAATGAATATGAGGCATTCACATACTATTTAAAATCTGCAAAAATGGACCATTTTCTTGGAATATTTGTAGTCGCTAATTGCTACAGAAATGGAATAGGAGTTGTAAGGAGTTTACAAAATGCAAATTACTGGTATCAAAAGTAAATATTTTATTTATAGAAATTTTAATAATAACGTATATTTGTAGGATTGCTATAAATTCAGACAAATAATATCAGTCAGAAGAATTTAAGAAATACTATCTAATCTAGTGATACAAATCGATGAAAATTTTTCAATCGATTAGTTGATAGATCATTTTATCCAACTAATCTATTAATCGATTTTATTCAACTAATCGATTAGTTGGCGATTAATCGACTAATCGATTAATCGATTAGTTGACTAATCGATTGACCAATCGATTAATTGAATAAATAATAAACGAAAATTTGGTAAAATACACGTAAGGTAGCAACCGAAAACAGCCGGGTTGACATTCTTATATGATCAGTTGATTAAACGACCAATTGACTAATCGATTAATTAGTCGATTAATCAATTAGTTGGCCAATCGATTAATCGATTATTCGACTAATCGATTAATCGACTAAGTTGGGTCTGTAAAATTCAAATCGATTAGTTGTCAACTTTACAACTAATCGATTAATTCGATTTTCGATTTGTATCACTAATCTAATCTTTCTGATATGGCTCTGCCAAATTTGTCGGATTTATGCATATCCTATATTTATAATATTTAACGTATTCTGTATTAACAATATATTTTTTTTACTAAATAGAGAAAGAGATAAACAGCTAGGTAATTTTAAATATTTATATATTTGAATGATTTAGAATTTGCAGTTAAATATATATATATGTATATATCTAATTTTTACAGTGGCTACAAGAGAATTGCCATATAATGTCGATAACGGTTTAAAGAATATGCTGCTTGAAAACAAATATCGGTTATCATGGATTCCTTATAACGAATTTAAAAATATAGAAAAAATTGGGGAAGGTGGATTTGCAACAGTATATTATGCCGTGTGGGATAATAAATATCTAGATGCTGATATACCTGCTGCTCTTAAAATAATTCATAGATCAAAAAAATACAGTGAAAAAGATTATAGTGAACAGTTTATAAAAGAGGTAAATTATAAATTAATTGCTAATTTTAAAAATATATTTCGAATGTTTACTAACATTGTTTTATAGCTGAAAGCATATTGTGATATTGGCTATGACAATCCATCTTTTCTAGAATGTTATGGGGTAACGATGGATGATGTTTCAAAAGAATATATAATTGTTATGAGACATGCTTTAGAAGGTTGTTTGCGTAAAAATTTGTCATCTGTTGCAATGATGGGATGGCAAAATAAATTAACGCTTTTACTTTGCATTATTTCTGATCTTAAAACTATTCACTCAAAAAAATATTATTCATCGAGATTTACATAGTGGTAATATTTTACAAGCTAATTTGCAAAGCGCATATATTGCGGATTTAGGACTTTCAATATCAGCTAACATTGAATCAAAGATTGGATCTGGGAAAATTTATGGGATATTGCCATATATGGATCCAGAGGTTTTGAGCGGAAAAGCATACACAATAGCATCAGATATTTATTCATTTGGCATAATCATGTGGGAAATTTTGCATGGAAAACGCGTATATCAAGATAAAGAATGTGATAGAGAACTTCAAGAGCTAATAGTCGTTAATGATAAACGACCTGAAGTCGTTGAGAACGTACCAGAATGTTACTTAAGCTTAATGAAAAAATGTTGGGTGAGAGAACAAAATAAGCCCAACAGCAGCAGAAATTGAAGAAATTCTCATAAAATGGCAAAGCGATGAGAAGGTTTTATTGGAATTTTCTGAATCAGAAAAAATACTAAAAAATGCAAACGAACAAACATACTTCGAAGCAATTAGTGAAAGTAGCTATATCTTTATTATGTTGAACTTGCTAAACAATGTATGAATATAAATCCAACAAAATGCCGAATGTTAAAACTTTATTGAACAGATGAAATTTTTTTTTATTTTTCCATTTTCACTAATTGAAAAATGACTCGGGCGATTCTTAATGCTGATCATGAGACTTACAGTAATTTAGAGTTAATGTAATAGACTAATGATAGTAATAATTAAGTATTTATTAATGAAAGTAATAAAGATAATAAATTTAAGTCGTTTATTTGATGACGTTTTTTTATATTTCATTTTTTTTTATTTTATTTTTAATTAAACTTGAATCGATCTTTTATTGCTGCATGTTACATTTTTTTTCTTCAACACTTAAAGAATATAGCTCCATGGCTCGTAAAACCTTGATCGAATAATGAGTGTCTAAATCTGGTGCAAACCATCTAAAAGCATCCAAAATTGTAACTCCACAATGAGCATTTTTAAACTCACAAAACAAAAGCTAACTTTAAAAATAACATTTGTTTTTTTAAATTTCCTATTTGTCGAGGAGATACAATTTAAAAAAACTAAGAACAATTTTTCGAGGACTAATGATCGGTAAGGTAAAGTTTGATTGGTTGGGTTTCAAACGTTACCTGAAATTATAACTTATCAAGTACTATACGTACTTACGTACCAAAAGTTTAGGACGGTTACACAAGAAACATAATAAAGAACATTCAAAAAATAAAAAATAAAAATAATGAAAGTCGCCTCCAAGAACTTACGAATCCTTAAAGACGGCAATTCTAGAAGAATGAGAAACTAGATTCATCAATCTTATGAACAATAGTATAATATTCAAAATATGTTATTAAATATCAGCATTTGCAACCATAACCGTTATGATCAATGACTTAACATATATCTGGTTTGTAAATTTGTATTATGCTTTTTATGTTTCTCGTGTAACCGTCCTAAACTTTGGAGGCAACTGTACGTAACGAAGATTGATGATGATTTGTACCAGATAATAAACCCCGGCTTTTAGTGTAACATATCGTTCAAATAGTGGCTAATATTTCAAAATTCTTCGTATCATTATATCGTTACGGCAGAAGAACTGCAACTGCAAATACTTAAGCAGCAAGTATATCTTAGTATGGGTCTTTTGCATCCTTCTATGGTTCCAACTATAGATGCCTGGCGAAACTAATTTTGCCTTGACGAAATGACGAAACCATAAGTTTCGTCAAGTTTCGTCAATGACGAAACTTATGGTTTCGTCAAGTTTCGTCATTTCGTCAGGCATCACTAGTTCCAACATTCCCCTGATACAGTAATATCTTTTTACTATCGCATGTGTTGCTGGTTTTTGACAAATGATTTTACGTTAACCATGTCATCCCTCAATATGTTGCAATACTCATCCAGCATTGCCTTCACCACCGCATGTGCTAAGGATTATCAGCGAAAGCTTTCATGCCGATCAGACCATTCTAACTTTAATAGTTTATCGCGGTTTGCAAATTGACGTGCCTTTTGATCAAATTGTAGATCGCTGCACACTTCATCTGATTGTTGTCTGGTTGTGCGATTGTACGATGATTTTTAGTGAGCATAAATATGGCTGACAAATTTTATGAAAATATAATATATTAACATTGAATCCTGGCCAAAAAACGCACTTTACAATCTTTTACAATCGTGCAATCAGACAACAATCAGGCGATTGTATGAATATGCAGCGATCACAAATTTGATCAAAAGTCACATCAATTCGATTAATAGAATGTATCTTTTTATTGCTATTGAGAGTGACTATTATACGTGAATTCTTTATTGACTCAATTTTAATTGCATACTGTGGTTACTAAATAGCGAGGGGATTTTGTAACAGGATTTTTACAGTAATTCATAATGGAAATCACAATTTCAATGCAAAATTAACAACCTTAATATGTATTGTATGTCAAGTAAGATTGTAACAAAATCTTTTTAGCTCATATAGAATCTCGATAATCCCGATACAACTAACTCGCCTTTTATTGTTACCGGAATGGCATGCAAGTTTTGTAACAGAAGTACCAGGAACGTAGTCATGCAAATTGACGGAGTGTATGGTTACCTGCCATCTAGAATGGCATTCGCAAAATCTTGCATTTGATTGGACGTTAAAAATCTATAATCAATGTGCTGTGCTGGTGTAACATACTTCTACTGTTCGTGTATGAGCATACCGGTGTTTTTATGCTCAACTTTTTCTATTTTTAGTTAGTATTGTTAATTTTTTATCGTTATTTATTTCTTATTTGGAATAGTCGGGTGATTGAATCTCCAAACGGGTGATCAAAGCCCCAAACGGGTGATCAAATCTCCAAACTGGTAATCAAATCTCCAGACGGGTGATCAATTACTCGTTTGGAGAATTGATCACCCGTTTGGAGATTTGAATCTCCAAACGAGTGACTAAAGCTCCCATACGAATTAAAAATATTTAAGGGTTTGGTTTTAGCTTATGGAGGAAGAACAAGTAGTGTTGTAGATAGTATTTCTGTAATATCCAATGTATTGATAAAGAGGACCTTATACCCGTAATTATGTGTGTTAGTTATCGTTTTAAACCATTTAACCTTAATTACAATTTGTTCACGATCGAACTAAACCGGCCCAATGTCATCAAGCTCTCCCAACCGAGCGTAACATCAGATTTGGTATTTGTGTTATTCTGAGAACGCAGTAATATGCATCATATGGTGGAACGAAATCGGGTAAAATATTCTCTATCAGACTGCCTTAAGATTCAATCGTATTTATTGTGATCTATTCGATTTTATTGAGTTTGTACTTAATATTCTATTCAGTAGCATCAACTCACCAAAAAATTACTTCACAGACAACTTAGTTTGCAGAGAATTTAATTACATGTAAGATTATTTTACAATCGATTATTCACAAACAAGTTTGTTTTACTGTATTGGCAGTTATTTCAATGACATCAGATTTCACAGACAAATTAATTCTAGTCATTTTCGTTAGAATTAAGTTTAAATTTACCGTAAATAGATAGAATGAAAATAAATTTGAACGGCTTATTTGGTAATATAGTCGACCAGAAATATGACAAGTATTATAATGTTGGGCAACGGTATTGTGATCATCGATCACCGTAACAAAGACGATTTTATTAGTAGAATTTAAGAGTTTATTTTATTACAATGAAAAAAGTAAAATTAGAGAATTATATGTAATCGCAGAATTAATATAAATAGAATGAGCAAAGTTAGTCTTTTGACTGTAACGAATAAAGAGAAGAGAAGATATAGTGTAACGGTTGATTTGGGAGAGCGATAAACAATATAGACAATAGTGCCAATTTAAACTCCAACCGATTACGGGTAGAGAGATATAAATATATTAATATAAGGGTCACGGGGGTACAATAAGGATTAAATGAAAGGTAAATCACAGCGATAGATTTATGACGCTGATGCTAATATGGGGGTTGTGGTTGATTGATTTAATTAAAGGATAGATTAATTTGGTTATATCAATTGAATCGGGCAAGTTCGACAAGTCACGTGAACAATTTAAAGGAATTAACAAAACTAGTCACACGGAATTCGAGTTATAATAAACCAATACGAAGTTACAAGTCAATTCAGTCCGTCAAATTGAGTCTCGCAAGGTTTATTAAGGTATCGGCTAATAAGACGCTAAATTTCTTTTTTTGGGCCTCCACGGCTAGGGTACAAGTAGAGTCGCAGACATTAGAACATCAATTAACAAAAGGCAGGGGGTGTAGAGTGACGTATTGACGTCACTACCTCAATTTTATATGACGTAAGAGTGACGTAGTGACGTCACTACCACAGACCTTTCAAATGTTTGCAGCTATAGGTACAAGTCGAATTCAGAAGATAAGTTTATCATTTTACTGTACTATTATATTTTATTTTAGAATGAGACGTGGAACTTGATTATGGCCTTTATTGAATTTGCAGGGTTTATATACATTTTGTGGGGTTAGAGCGTTTACGCTCTATTTTGAGCGAATTCGCTTTCATTTAGGTGTATACGTTCTTTTCTACGCGTATACTCTCGAATTTGAGCGTATACGCTCGGGGCGCGAATTGCCAAGCCCGTGTAATCGCGTATTCGCGTTAATTTAGGTATATACGCTCTTGCATTGGTTAAGCCACCAAGCCTCATTACGTTATTTATATACAGTACATGATATAAAAATATTTACAACATAAAAAAAACTAATATAAAAAATAAATAAAAACATTTCGTCACAATAGTAAAGATAGTTTACGCCTGAAAGTTGTTTCAGTGTGTGTCTTGTTCCAAGTGAGACGTTTATAAATTGATAACCAGTTGAGCAAGATAACAGTTACATCACGTTCCTGGTTTTAGCGCGACTGCGTCGCGCAGCTACCCTAATTTCGCAATAGAAATAACAACATTTTATTCTAATACAAAAATCTCAATTTTACATATTATAGAACAACGAGTAAGTTTTGTAACTATTTTCTCTTACAAAAACATGATAACTTTAATGCAACTAATTTATAGCTACATACTAAGGTCACTTGCTTGGTGGCAAATGAGTCCTATGTACACCAACTTTTTTAGCTCACATTTTATGCCAAGTAAGTTTTGTAACGGAATTTTTATAGTAACATGATAGAAATTACAATAATTCCAGCACAAATTAACTTACTTTGTCCATATATTGAATTCAATAGGATAATGAGCATGTTCTATAACGAAATTTACAGTAACTAATTTTGGAATTATAATAATCTCCACGCAAGACATACAGCAGAATTTTTATAGTAATCCATGATAGAAATTGCATTAATCCTAATTTGATTTATTGCAGTTTGCAAATTGATGTACTTTTTATCAAATTTCATCTTAAATTTATGTTCCCGTACGGGAGAAATGCTAGTTTATTTTAAAAAATCTTAAATTTCAAAATTCACTTGAACATTTGTTCACAATTGATGAAAAATAAACAGTACATTCAATAGAAATGAACCGTTAACCAATGATATCGCTTTCGGGGATATCTGAAATAGTTGACGATTATTAATTTTACTATTAATCATAGCTTGAGAAATTTTTTATTAAAAAAACATACATAATCGTTGGTTAGTTTTTGACTCGATTATGGGATACATTTTTTTAACATCGTCCGATGGTTCACCTTCAATGGTGCCGGTTTTTCTTCACCTTGATGTTTAAATTTAACTTGTTCTAGATAGATTGATAGAATATCAAATATGAAAATTAGTTAATATTTTTGAAAAAAAAACGCAAAAAAAAAAAAAAAAAAAAAAACAACTGAATAACTTACGTCCTTTTGAATATTTAGCCATTTGAGTTGGCTGAAAAAAAAAAGAAACGGACTAACAGCAATTATATATTTTACATGGGATAATAAATCTTTTTTGTTTCCTAATAGAGAAACAATAACAATACTTACACGTTCTCATCTATTTAGTGTGATTGGATCAGACTTTCTAAAAGTAATTTGTTATTGTTATTTTTGAGTTGCTGATTCTTATCGTTACCGATATTTCATAAAATTTATTGAGACGATTACTGCTTTATATGTTTACATGAGATAAATCGGTTTTTATTTTCTAATAGAGAAAAAATAACAATATTTACACGTTCTCATCTATACTTGATCATTTCGAGTTTTTGATTCTTATTGTTATCAATATTCATAAACCTACTAATTATCGGCAAACTAATGTATATTTTACATAAAATGATAAACCTCTCATTTCCAAACAAAGAAACAATGACAATACTGTATAACATGTTCTCGTCTTGTTAATGTGATCATGATCAGATTTTCTGAGATGTTGATTCTTATCGGTATCAATATTTTATAAAATTTATATAGGGACAATTTTTATCCTCCTACTGATTATCAAAAAAACAAGTTCACATCTATTTGCTGATTCTTACCATTATCAATATTTTAATAAAATTCTTTGAAAAGATTTTACCCATTATTCACAAGAAATTTTATCATAGGAAAACCATTGTAGTACTGGATTTTCATTGGACTTTTATATCTATAATAAATGTGATTGGATTAGAGGCACGTAGGCAAAGTTCAATATAATTGTGCCTTTCGATGTTACTATTGTCGGGAGAGAATGATATCATGCGAGCTCAGTTTCGATTATGAACTTGAGAAAGGTATATATCCGTGGATAAAATGTTGCATTATGATAGTATTTAATATAGCTTGGGCATAAAATGAAAATTTGGATTAGGAAAGCAATATTATTAATCGTTCTCCAAGTTTTCTACGTTTATTATAAGGTTGTTTATACATTCTCGTTCTCATTATACACTTACGTAAGTGTCCAATCGGCTACACATGTGTCAAATATGTCACATGCGTGACACTTGCGTGACCAACTTTTTTAAATTTCAAATATAGTAAATATTCTGGTCGTTGTTAACCACATGTTCGATAAGTACTTGCCATCGGCTATGTTGTTAACGGTGGAAAATGGATTCTACTCAAGGTATACGATTTGGGCGAGACATAACCAAGGTAAAGCACAAAGAATATACAAGAAGACTTTATGGGGTGGACTTTTTTAGATCTTATTCGAATTATTTGAAGCCAAATTCGATGATTTTTTATTCTTTTATTTCTTAAGTTCTTTATAATTTTACAAAAGCTTTGATTACATTCCATCGCGTCGTATTATCATATGAAATTAAAGTGAAAAAAAAGAACTTGTCACAGCAAGGGTGAGAGCTGTGAAAAGGGGAAATGTTTATCTTTTTCTAGTAGGATGACCATGTCAGCAGATTCTTCAAAATATTTGAATGCTTCTTATTTTCAATTTCATTTAAATTTGTTTATATTGACTTTCTTTCAAATATTACTTTGGACTTTACAATTATCTGCACAGCGTTTAAAGTAGCCTCACCTAATTTGTCTTTATGATTTTCTGCGTGTTCAGCGACAAAGGAGTTCCCTGACAAAATCGGTGTCAGAGCACGGGTACAAGATTAAGCAGTAATGAACTAATTTTATGGCTTTTCCTTTTGATGTAATTGATTTGCTGACTACGTATATGAATATCGTGATTGTTAAAGCTCACAGTATGAAACAGCATGCACATTGACACAAGGTTAGCCGGTAGCTTAATATCTCTGATGTAGTATAATAGGTTCCAGAAGTGACTATTTGTATTAATCAGAATGCATAAAATAAAGAAATATTTTAATAAAGAAGGAATCAAGTTTCATCATAAAGTAACATTGTTATAATGTTTTTTTCATTAAAACCGCATCATTATTAAGGTTCCAAGGTTATGCTATTTGCATAATTTAGCATAATTTAAGCTTATTAAAACTAGCATAAAATTTAGAATAATTAGAGTATTTTATAAGGAATATTATTAAAATTTTTTAACAAATAATTGTAAGACATCAGAAATCTACTGATAAGTAATATATATATATATGTATTAAATTTTTTTTAATTTAAAGCCTGAACTTAAATTACATATTGTTCATATAGTTTCAAAGAACTAACATGTTTTAAAACATCTTGATATGAACCACAAAGTAGACCATATATTCTGTCGACAAGACATACTGGCAGGTCATGCAAAGTTGTTTGTTTGACGTCAATATTTTAAGACAGACTCGGGGGTAAAAAACAGAAAGTTAAACAAACACATATACATAGGGATGATTAGGTTGGTTTAGGTTCGATTTTTGGTTTGGAACCTTTAGGTTCCATTTCAAAAACCCAAGAACCTGGTTTTAAAAAGTTCCAAAACCTGGTTCCAGAACCTGGTCTGAACCTGGTTCCTGAACCTGGTTCGACCTAAAAACCTAAAATCTATTACTGTATAAATCTAAGAAACTAAGAACTTAAGAATCTAAGAACCTACCATGAACATACAAACCTAAGAACCTAGGTTCCAAATTTGAACCTGGTTTTTAAGAACCAGGTTCCAAAACTAGGTTCTTAGGTTCTGGACTTAGGAACTTTACCATCCCTAGTTCGGATGATCCTTGCTGTTGCTAGTGAAATGCAGTTTGACCTCTCTATAGTCACACCCTATATAGTCACACCCTATATAGTCACACCTCTATATAAGCACCCAATATTGTGCAACGGACTTAAAATATAGTAAAAAACCTCATTGTAGTCACATATCACTTATAATCACTACCTCCAAAAAATTTTGATATTTTATCCATTTTATTAATAATAAACCTCGTTATAGTCACCAATTATAACTAGGGATGGTAAGGTTCCTAGGTCCAGAACCTAAGAACCTAGTTTTGGAACCTGGTTCTTAAAAACCAGGTTCCAATTTTGGAACCTAGGTTCTTAGGTTCATGATAGATTTTAGGTTCATAGTAGGTTCTTAGGTTCTTAGGTTCTTAGGTTCTTAGATTTATAATAGATTTTAGATTTTTAAGTTCAGGAACCAGGTTCTGGAACCAGGTTTTGGAACTTTTTAAAAATCAGGTTCTTAGGTTTTTGAAATGGAACCTAAAGGTTCCAAACCAAAAACTGAATCTAAACCAACCTAACCATCTCCAATTACTAGAAAAACATACACTGTTAAGGGTAGAGGGTACTACTAGGGTACTATTTTAAAATTATATATAAACTTAATGGTAAATTTTTTTTATATTTAATTTTATGAAAAATTATAATAAATAAACTAATCATATTTTAAGCCAAGTTTGTAAAGCAGGTTTTCTGATTCTAATGATAGTAAAATCATTAAAATTGATTAAAAACTCAGTAAGATATGAAATTTTAAAGATTGGGTATTAAAATTTAGTAATAAAACTAACTTATAATTTTACATAAATTGACCAATCAGCATTAGCAATTTTGTGCAACCCAGAAAATTTTTGGCCAATACAGAAAAACTTTATGATATATACAAGTATATTTTTTTAAAATATAATAATAGTTCAAAATTTTACTATAATAGATAAATTGTTTTATTTATATTTTGCAAAATTTTAATAAAAATTAGTTGTAATTTAAAAAAGTTTTATTAGTAGCATATGTCAATTTTATATGAAAATTTCAAAATACTATATGAAAACTATATAAAAATGATCTACGTACCCTCTACCCTTAATGTCTGGAGCTAGAAATTTATTTTTGGCTATTAGCTAAAAATAGAACTGATAAATTAGATAAATTGATTATCATCTGATCTAAAAATAGATATGGACAAGATCACATACAAAATCTGGTCTAATACTACACCATAGATCATCCTCCGCTACACACCGGTCAATGACTAAATATAAATTATAAAATCTGATTGGCCAATATTTATATTCATTTTATTTAAAATATTATATTAAAAATTCTTAAAGGTTTGACAGCAAATAACTTTTGATGCAGTGGTCTGATTTGGGTAAACAACTACCAAAATGTTTGTCATGATGTGATAATTCTAATAAGCAAAAGATCATTAAAATCAGATCACATGCTTCTGAGATTGTTAAGGATTTGTATCACTTTACATGTTTAAAAATTGATTAAATTTAAACATCTGAGCGAAAAATCTTTAAAGATCTTAACAATTTGCAATTAGATTTGGTTAATTGTGACTCTTTAGAATTGTCACATTGAGTCAAATACTTTTGTAATTGTTTTATCCAAATTGGACCACTGGTTCAAAAGTTATCACTATTAAACATTTTAAATTTTTTAATAATTTCAAATATGCACAAATATATTACTTATTGGTCTTTGGTTACATGACTATAACAAGGTATTTTATTGATAGTTACACCTCTATACAATTACAAAATAGGACACAACTAGGGTTGGCACATTTATTTATTGAGGTGAATAGAGAACAACTTCATTGGCATTACTTTATTGCTCTATTGAGAATAATTTGCGAATAGAGCCAATAGAGGCCAACTAGCTTATAATATAGTATTTGTTAATAAATAATCTCTAATTCCATTGGCTCCATTGGCTCTATTGGTTCTATTGATTCTATTGGCTCTATTGGTTTGCAATTAAAATTTCTGCAAGAGATAGTGACAGACCAAAATCAAGATTTATTATTGTTATTGCAGGAGTGGGAGCCAGATATTGCCTAAATTTAGAACAATGTAAAAAGATCTTCACTTTGCCTCTCTCAGCTCCAGTTCAATAATTCTACAAAAACTACACAAATAGAATTTGTTCCTTGAGTAATGAAAACAATAATTGAAAAATTATCAATTTTTTTATAAGCATATGTTTAAGATTTGTTAATGCCAGACCGTGTTTTATATTGCTCCTTTCAATGTTGGCACTGGATATATATCCAACTATTTTTATATTATTGGACTGGACTGAATATTGGAAATAATACTTGGACATATGTCCAGTCAAATATGTCCAATAATTATAAAAAAATATAAAAAAAATTTTTTGTTAAAAATGTAGCATAACAAAAAAGTTTTCTTGAGGATTCTACTATAGTATATCTTTCCTAATTTCTACAGTGCATGCCACCTAAAGACTAAAATAATTTCAAACATTAATAGCTCATGATACAGAAAAAAATATAAAAAAAGGAAGCTGCTAAATTGTAGCCAAGCTAATTTGCTACAACTTAGCAGCTTTATTTTGAAAATAATTATTATATATTATTGATTTATACCACTTTGAATATGTACAATTTTTATATGATATGTTAAAAAATTACCAAAAATGGAACAAGTCACATGTTTTGGTCATTGTTTATTGGTTAATTTTTAAAAAATTTGTTAATTAATAAACTTTTAGCCACTAAAAAAAATTTTTAACTAATCAAAAAACAAGAAATCAATAAAACATCAAAATTCATTATAAATTTTTTCAAAATGGGACAAATTCATTGCAAATTAGCATTTTAGTCTTTAGGTGTCCATGCTATAGCTCTAATATAAAACCAACTCTAATCTTAACAAACTTTTTATGAATTTTATTATCACATAATCACAACTTTCAGGTGTGATACTAAGAAAAATTTTTGATGCAATTGCAAATAATAATTATTAATTTATGTATTACATAATGTTCAATGTCCAATACTTTTTGTTCCAATGGATTGGACCGGACTGGACAAGAGTGGTCCAATGTCCATGTCCAATGTCCAGCCCAACACTACCCCCTCTCTCCTCTGGAAGGAGGGTGGTTCACATAGTAAAATTTTAAAATTTTTTCAAAAATTTTTTCTGACTTATTTCATGACTGTATAAAATTGGTTTGAAATATTCCGTAGCCCTATATATATTCAATTATTATAAAACACACTTATAGTCCTTTACCACTATAGGTAAATTAGATTTGCAAATCTGTAAAAAAAAACAAAAAAACAAAATTTTTATAAAACAAAAAAAAATTTAATTGCTTTGGGGTTAGGGTGAAGCCTGAGATTTTATCTGGCATTAGTATATACAAAATTTAGCAAGGAATGTTTTTTATTAGAGCCCCAAAGGTGGTTTCATAAGCAAAATTTCGAGATATGACCAAAAAAAATGTAATTTTATGTTACACCTGATCTTAAATTTTGATTGGTATTCTAATAGTTTTGTGTAACATGGTGTAAAACACCATAGGTGCGTTTTAGTAAAACTCATATGTAGTGTTCCCAACTAAAAGGGCCAATTTTTAAAATTTTTTGAAAAATGAGTTTTCGATAAATTCATATAAGTTTGACATGATTGACTTTTTTAATTATAACTGAAAGTCGATTTGCATAATAAAAAATCAGATATTGTAAAAAGAAAAATTACATGAGGCTGCGTAGAGCCAACACTCCACGAGATTACCCGATAGTCACCTACTTTCTTTAACCAATCAAAATCGTGAAGTTTGATTATTCTCGGATCAGTCCGAAAATCAAAACAAATAATTAAATATATGTAAAAATGGGCCCTTTTAGTTGGGAACACTCCATATATATTTATCTATGAGGGAGAGGGGGGCGCTGGGGGTAATGTAAAACACAGAATCCAGTTGGTCTGGCCTAACTAGTAATTTTTTCTTGCTGTTGCATTTAAATAAAATTTATAAGCGAGCAAGGAAGTATACTGAACCAACAATTTGTAAGATAAAAACTTTTTATATAAATTACATTTTCAAACATTAATAATTCATATATCATATTTAAAAATTTTAAGTTCATAATTGAATCATTATTTAATAAAAAAAGTTATACGATTCAATAAATTTTTGTTGACGAAAGTAATTTGGCGAAAAATTTTGAGTTCAATGTTCTCACAATAGTAATTTTGCATTTTCACGAAAGTAATTCTGCATAAAGTTGTGTTCAATTTTTCCACAAAGCAGTTTAAAAAGTTTTAAAATTATTTTTAGGAAAATAAATTAATGGCTAAAACTTGGCAAATTTTGACTACAATAAACAATGGATTCATAATTATCTTTTTTTGATTTTATGAGACAACGTAATTTCTTTGTCCAATCAAAAGTGGTGGGGTGAGTTGGGGCTCTTCTAATTTTCTATCCATAAACCTTAATCTTACCGAGATAAATATCGTTGTTACGTTGAATTTAGTGTGGCGTTTAAAAATTTTTGAGGCACGGTTTCACAGAAAGTTTTCGTATGATTGGTTGATTTAAATCAATTGCCCGGGTAACTTATTTATACAATTCAAAGTACGTAACATTTCACTAGCAAAAAATCACTGCAAAAGTAACTTCTAACTTTTGAAAGGATGTCTATATTCACTGTGCAAAATAATCAGTAACCCCGAGAACTTACTTAGAAGGGAAGACTTCATTTTCTACAAGTTTCGCCTGCTTTATAAATTCATTTGATTTGGTTGGTCAACGATCACATTTTGATTATTGTAAATTAGCCAATCATATAAATATCTTCCTTTGAAGGCGCAGCGCCGTATAGCACTCTATAAAGTACCCCATTGAAAAGTACACCGTATATTAGTACCCGGTTATTATATTAGTCTAATGGCCCTGAAGATTACAGACTTAGTTGGACACGTGATGAATTTTGTGATGATCATCTGCAAATTTCGATAATTATTTTTCGGGTAATACTGAAATAACGGTTAAGTTTTTCGATAAAATAATTTTCGGCCGATACAAAACATACCGCAATAATTTACCGCAATAATTTACTGGCCGAAAATTAAATTATCGAAAAACTATGCTGTATTACCTACCGGTATTGAAATTTTGTTATCATCACAAATTCATAACGTGTCCCACTAATTTTAAATCAGCTGTAATATATACCCGGGTATTATCATTCACGTGGCCTTAAATTTATTTATACCCGGGTACTATATTTAGAATTCCAATCCGGCTGACGTTTATCCGAGTATTTTGTTCCAAAATTTATCCGGATGTCTGTTTACTATTTATATTCGAATATTAGTAGTGTCACAAATTCGAATTTGTGACATTAGAGATTCAAATTGCCTTATTAGTTTTTACCCCATCCACATTTGTATATAGACCTTCTTTCTTTATTTAGTATAAATAATTTTCATTTCCATTTTTGTATTATTCATTAAATGTTAATCAAAATCCGAGATTGCATTTTGTGTATACTTGATGATTAACATATAATCGCCCTTTGTAAAATCTTCACAACACGTTAACGTGTTAGCAAGTATGCGTAAGAATTATGAAAATTCTAAATAGTATGTCAACGAGTTAGGCTTAGTATTACCATTGTTAAATAGCACAAAGTGTGTAAGATAGCACGTTAATGTGCTAGGTAACACGTTAACATGTCATATAATAAATCTAAATTTATATAGACGAGTGAAATTGACTTCAATAAAAGAAGAAGAGGTCCCTTCGATTTTACTTAGATAATGTCGCGGCCCTGCGCGACTACTAATGAGAGATATTTCAAATCGTCGGGACTATCCGATTTCTTCCTAATGTGACGTTCAAACGTTTCATGGGAAAGTAGTTTTGTGTCCCACTCTTGTATTTTACTTTTTCTTTGCTTCGCTTATCCACAGAGATAGTATATCGTAGGTATTTCTCATGTGCCCTGCCACGCACATGAGAGTCATAACCATCCATAACTTTGTTACGTCCTTTTATATGCGAAAAGGCTCCTTATATACTTAACATTCGACACTAGATTAATTACATCATAATTAAATAACATGATATTTAACTTTACTTCAATTACATAATTAATTAATCATCCGATACTTATCTTTCCTAATCCCTTATTTCTTATGCGCCTTGATCGATTCTTGATTGATCACGGTTACACGCATTAAACTATCTACTAGTAAACCCGAATCATGCCGTATGATAATGCCGTAGATCCTGTTGCACAATTCCGGGACTAATTTTGCCGTAGAACCGATTTTGGCCGTGACAGATAATAAAGGAAGTAAGCTAGTGTAATGCTCAAGAGACCTTTATTTGAGCGAATCAGAAACTTATTTGCTAATAACTATTAGAGTTACACACTCCCTCCTTAATAGTTACAATAGAATCTGATCTGTTTATCCGGCTTAATTATCCGGATAATTCAGATACGGATAAACGAATGACGCATTTATCCGGATTGTACCTCTAACTATATCTTTCTTTCTCAGGAAAAGATATATGCCGGATATTTTACTTATTTTAGTATATTCAAAATTTATTTTATAACTTAAGCGGCAAACAAGTGTGAGTAATCAACCCCATATGTAATACCCCCTACTGAACACTGAACACAGTACCCCCGTACACAGTACCGATGGGGTACTAAGCGGTTAACACGAGCTTCCTGGTATATAAGTTACACGGGTACTTTATGGAGAGCTATACAGTAGTATCTTAGTGTTTATAATATTCTCTGAATTTTTTTTTTTTTGTTTTTTACGCAATAATAGTTAAAGTGCTGATTTTTAAGGTTCGAAATTAACCTGTTTAAATTGCAGTCTATGGCCATAGTTAACCTCCTAACCCTAAATTTGTGTTGTGTTTTTGCACTTTGTTTATTTATAAAATTAAATTTCCTTTTTTGGTTGTATTAACGGCACAAATAAGGGTGAAATCCGTGTCGGAGATGTGGTTACGTTATTGATGCTCATCAATAAACATCTATACCTAATTAAAATAACATTGATCAACTCCTGTATATACCGATTGAGAGATTGGTTGTTTATCATCTAAAAATCATACGTTAAATCATTAACGAATCTGATTACAGAATTATATCTGATTAAATTTGCCAGAAGCAAGTAACACCGAAAAATCAATTTTCTTTAAAATTTCATCAGCTGTTGCTATATAAATTTATGACTTGCTATTTGTAATTCATAAATTTATATAGTAAACTTAGGATGCATGCCACTATGCCCAATTGGTTTCAATTTTTTTTGGACATATGTCCAAACATATGTCCAAAAAAAATTGAAACCAATTGGACATAGTGACATGCCATCTCTGTAGTAAACAGTTGATAAAAGTTTAAAGAAAATTGATTTTTCGATGCTATTTGTATGGCAAGTTTAATCAGATATTATCAGATTTGTTTACTGGTTTATCATATGGTCAATTGCGTTTTTCATATAGATCATTTGCTACAAGTAATCAGTGAAATTTCAAGGATAGACAACCAAACAATCAAATGGATGCTTCGATTGAGTTATTAACTAAAAAATATTTAATAATATATCGTAATATCGTCATATCGTCATTAATTTTTAAGAAAACTCAGGTTTAAAGTTTGGATTTGATTATGATTTGTTACATACGTATTAATTAATTTTTAATATTAACTAAAAACTCGAAAGTCCCATCACTAATAGGGACGACACTTGCTTTAAATCAAAACAATATAAGCCATTTAAATCATTTAAATCATATGTTATTTGTATAATTATTAGCGTTAGCACGTTCAAGATCTGAGAGCATTGAAACCAATTACATTTCTAAAATTGGAAACCAGCCGGTATTTTTAAAAATCAATGCAAATCATTCATTGTGTATTGAATAATGTCGGTAATAATAACCTTGTCCACATAATGAACCTAGAGCATGACGTGATTCAATTTGCTTAAAAAAGCTAATCTTATTATAAACAACATCGGTTTTAATTTTTTTTTCTTTTTTCTTTGGCGTATTAAAGTTTATCAAAAATATGTTGATGTATCACGTATTTTGGCCGGGAAATCAATTTTTCAAAATAGAAAATTTGAGCTTTTATAAGATTACACAGTAGTATTTCCACTTAAGTTCATAGTAATATGCTGAATAATTCTCAGCCAAAATCTTTGTCTTTTGTAATAACTAAGAATTGAGTGAAATTTTGGTACGGTATCTAGGTTTAAATGGAATCGAACGACATATCTCTTTATTCTAATCACAAAATCACGAGACTAGTTTGTCAAATTATTCCACATATGTTATAAAAAATGTCAAAACTTACTGGTCTCAGATTAGCGAATTTGCAACTGTTTTTTTTACTGTTTTGATAGGTTATACCCATGTCGGCACGGCGTTTTTATTTTTCCGATAGAAATTTTGATGACGATTAAGGATGGGCAAGTCAAATTTACTGCGCGGATGAAATATTGCGCAGCCTACACAGTGGTCCAATTTTAGAGACGTAGTGACGATACATTCTTATTATAGAAGAAAGTTTGGAAGCGGTATACTGTAATGGCATGTTACATAATCACCGAAAAATTATTTTTCCTGAACCATTTATATTTTGATTGAATCTATCCTAAAACGTTATTTTATATATTTTATGATTAATTGGTTAAAATTTAATCAGCGTTTGACATGTTTTCATGTCGTTAATTAATTTTATATTTTGAAAAAAAATATAAAAGACCAAAATGTTGAACAAGATAAATTTTTCTTTAGTTATTTTTTTAACTTGAAATGCTTATTTTCCTGTAAAAATCTAATATTTACTGTGTTGAAGATTAATTAGATTAATAATACGCGTAATAATAATTATTATTAGAAAAAAAAAACCAAAATGGTACAAAATCAATCTACCCCACATAGTGAAATAGATTTAGAACAACATTCGACGGTGGTATCAGAGACAAATCAAAAAATAATACCTACAAAAAATATCAATGGTCAGGAAGCCCAGACTGTCGAAGGTGATGGCTTAATACATGGAATTGAATTATTTTTGGTTACAGTTGGGTTCGTAGCTATTAACTCCCTGCAGTCTTTTACATATTCAGTAGGATTCTGCAAAGTGTCGGCACACATATTATTAAACATAGTACCTTTGCCTGTGTCTGGCATTGTTTTAATATGGCACAGGCTGGCACTTGCAGAGCTCTAATGTTCAAGTTATCAGTTATATTAACTTGATTTTTATTTATGGTAGTCTAAGTTTTGCAATATTTTTAGCCGCGTTAGATCAAACAATCGTTTCTACTGCTCTACCTAAAATAGTTTCCGACTTTAATGGATTGGATCAAATATCATGGGTCGCAACTTCTTATTTACTAACATCGGTAATTGAAGATTTTTTTTTTAATATATATTTATACGTTTGAACTATATATCATGTGTGATTCACGTGATTAATGTTATCGACACAGACTTCCTTTCAACCAATCTATGGAAAAGTATCAGATATTTTTGGTCGTAAAGCAACATTCTTATTTACAATTTTTATATTTGAATTGGGTAGTTTATTATGTGGAATTGCTAGTGATATGGTATTGTCATTTCTTTGCTTTCCATTTTCTTAAAATATACGTAGTATTAACAAGCTTTAATTATGTTTTTATTTAGGTTTCAATGATAATATACCGTGCAATCGCTGGCATTGGAGGTGGTGGTATCATTGGGTACGTATTTCTTAGCTTCATTGATTTATATCAAATTTTATGCAAATTTAAAAAAAACTTTATTATTTTATTTTTTTGTTTATAGACTTGCTATGATTATTATTACAGACATTGTTAGTGCTAAAGATCGAGGAAAATATCAGGGCGTTGTTAGTGCGTGTTTTGGTGTTGCTTCCGTAGCTGGACCGCTCTTGGGTGGTGCTTTTACTGATCATGTTAGTTGGAGGTACGTAGTTTTATACGAGAAAGGCAAATTTTGAATTAAAAGCGGTTACCTTATTGATGTAAACATCAAAAAAGTAATTGCATCAATCGTGAATCATAGTATTCACCATAAAATTTATTTTCCAAAATAGATGGTGTTTCTTCATCAATCTTCCTCTAGGTGTAATAACAATAATCGCTGTAATTTTTTTCCTTCGTATGAAAATACCAACTGGTTCATTGCTTGAAAAAATTAAGAGAGTTGATTTTATTGGCATTGCTGTAATGATTGCATCAACTGTTTGTATATTATTACCTCTTAATTGGGGAGGTAGTACTTATGCCTGGAATAGTCCTGTAATCATAGTGCTTTTATGTGTTGGCGCTGTTGGTTACATAATATTTGGTCTTGTTGAAAATTATGTGGTGGAACCTGTTGCTCCACGTAAGCATTCATAGTTTGATTTATCGTTTATTTTGGAATATTTATTATTATAACTAATCTATTATTTTATTATTATATTATATATTTTAATAGCACATTTATTTAAAAATATTAATGTACTTTCATGTTTCTTCGTATCCTTTTTTCAAGGAATGGTATTCTTTGGTTTGATTTTTTATATTCCTCTTTATTTTCAAGTTGTCAGAGAAGTTTCAGGTAAGTTTCTTTATTGATTGATTCTCAATTCTTTTGTTAGAAATCAAATAAATTTAATATTTTTATGCTTTCTTTTAAATAGCTACGGAATCTGGAATAGATTTCTTGCCTTACATTCTTAGCGTAGTAGTGTGCTTATTCTTATCCGGTCAAATTTTCTCTCGAACAGATAAAATTTCGTTTCTATATGCAAATTTATTTGCTTCTTCATTGACAATCATCGGTTCCGGTTTAAACACCTTATGGAAGGCTGATACGGGATATGGTGAATTAATAGGAATCATGATAATAGGTGGTATTGGAATTGGTATAAGTATTCAAACTATTACATTATGCATTCAAGGATTGGTTGAGGCTAAAGATTTGGCTTCTGTTACTGCTTTATCATTATTCTTTAGAAGCAGTAAGTATTCATATATATATATATATATTTTTTTTAATTTTTTTGCAAATTATTTACTAATTCAATTGTATATATTTCTCTCTTTAGTTGGAGCTGTTTTTGGAATTGCATTATCAGGAACAGTATATAATAATAAACTTTCACAAGAATTAAGTAAACTAGTCTTGCCTTCGTCTTTTTCAACACAATCTGTATATTCTATAGAATCATTACCACCTGATACAAAGATTTTGGTTATTGACGCTTATGTTTCAGCATTTCAATTCGTTTTTTATTTTATGATACTTTATAGTGGATTAATGTTTATTTCTGGTTTATTTATGGGAAATAGTAAACCTAAATTTAATGAAGGTGAAGAAAGAGTTGTTGCAATGCATTAATGTTTATTTCTGGTTTATTTATGGGAATAGTAAACCTAAATTTAATGAAGGTGAAGAAAATTGTTGCATTTGATACGAAAAAAATAAATTATATGTAATTAAAATATTCACATTACGTCGTGATGGATTTAAGGCCGTAGTCAAGGCTATATAACGTCACTACGTATGTATAACCGGTTGATTATATGGTTATATAGCTAATTGATTATAATATATAAGACAATAATGTTCTTTGGGAAATTTGGTTACTGTATTAGTAATTAGCATTTGTTAATGTTGCCTTGCGCAGCTATCTAGTTTTCTAATTAATTTGAATTAGATGGGTATGTAGATTCTGTATTGCTTAATTTGATTTGGGATATCGTTTAATAGTTATTTAAAACAATCGTATTTTACTGTAGAAATCTCAAACTTAAATTTAAATTAATTTATATAAATTATGTGTTTATGAATATTCTTTTATTATGAGATAAATTTTAATGATTTGATTCAATAAAGTGTCTTAAAGGAAATCTTTATTTTACTAATTGACTAAAATATTATTATTTTAATATGTTATATGTGAAAACGGAATATTTAATGATACATTACTAGAAATGATTGGATATAAAAAAACCTTGAAGCCTGTTAAAGTTATTAATGTGAAGTCGAAAGAATTCATTTACTTTTAAAACTAACTAGCATAAGATTCAATTTTAGAATAAAAATATTCCGTAGATGCTTTAATTTTTATTGTTTGGACAAAAAGTAATTTTATTCATTGTACATTATAATTTAATTAATTTAATTCCATTTAAGTCGTTATACGTTTAAAATCCATTTAAGCGAATTTACAATTAATTTAAGTTAAGGCCGTTTAAAGTTAATTAATTGGTTAACGTCATCCACCCCCGGCCAGCTGTCTTCTTCCTCAAAATTAACCACCAATCACAACACAGGAAAATCTTCAATAATTATGGATTAAATCTGACCAATGAGATTTAATTGTATACTTTGTAGTCAGGGATGGTAAATGACCTGGTCATTTGCCAATTTTTCAAATGACCTCAAGTGACCTCAAAATGACCGGTCATTTTGAGGTCATTCAAATTTTGGGTCATTTGGAAATGACTCGTGACCAAATGACCGAGGTCATTTGGTCATTAGGTCATTTTACATATATCGATTATTAATTGACATGCCATTGGTAAATTCAAAAATGATTAATGTAATTTTGTAATTGGTAAATTATTATTCACGAACTTTTTTTTAAAAAAGTAAATACATTATCTTTTGTCTAGTGTTTTTTCTTAATCACTTTATACCTGATATGATTCAATTGGATTGTCGCTTAAAAAATGTATGGCAAATGACTTAGTTATTTAGCCAAAATACAAATGCCACTCATTTATCGAATAAAGATTGGTCATTTGGGGTCATCAGCCATTTATTACGCGTAATAATATTTATTGAATAGCATCTAGCAACGTTTCGTTTTACAGAGAACAATAATCAATTATGATTAGTTAAAAGTTATTAGATAATCAATTAACCAGAGTTAAATGACCTTCTTAAGTCATTTGAGCCGTGAAATGGCCAATGACTGATCACTTGTCATTTGAGTCATTTTGGTCATTTAAAGTCATTTACCATCCCTGCTCTGTAGCGTATATGTATTTGTTTAAATCCTCCGAAATTGAAGCCCAAAATATTGATGTTAACCAACTAATTAACTAGAAGTGGCCTAATTCTGAATCTGTATTTTTTGTTAATTTTGTTCAAGTTGTCATTGCATTGTGTGAGTGCCTGAACAATATACTGTATTAGCACTAGTGGCGCAATCTCTTATTGGATTACCATATATCTACATCAAACATTATCACTTTTTTCTTATGCTTTAATTAGATGCTTCATCTTTCTTGCATATGTGATCCATGTTATCAAAAGTCTAGGGTGTCCAGGATTATGCGATGCGATGAGGTAAATTATGCGGGCGAACTGAGCGATGGATGCGAAATAAATTTAAAATTATGCGATCGATTATGCGATTTTTATTATTGTTTCTATTCTTCGAAACTCTTCGGAATGTTTGGGACACTTGCTGAAAATTTTACTCAATTATGCTGATAATTTTTCATTCATTTTCTACATCGAAACTTTTCGGAACTTATATTCTGCCACCCAAATTACAAATTACATACTCCCAACAACCAATCATATTTCAGCCACGTGATCTGAGCGCTTTTTTTTGTCGAATTATGCGAAGCATATGCGATGCGAAAATTTGGTAAATTATACGCATATTATGCTTTCGCATAATCCTGGACACCCTACAAAAGTCTTAAAATGATCACTCTTTTTAAATATTATAATTGAATTATATTTCTAATAGATTATATCTTTTCTTATTTTTATTTTAATATTTTTGGAAATATTGTATACATTGGATAATAATAAATATGCTTGTAAATTTAATTCTGTAGGTATAATTTATAAATTAAATCTTGAACGTAACCAACTCAACTTCCGTTCCTGGCTATGTTGCGAAGCTACCTTATGTTCAGAATATGTGCGATTAGGACAGATCTGTTACCATCAGGATGGATTGTGTGCAAAGGCGGCGTTGTTGAAAATAGGAGTCTGAGCAAACTATGTGTAAAATGGATCCCAACTATTGTCATGTATAAATTTACCTACAATAAACGATTTGAGTCTAAACATATGGGCGGATTTAACTCATTGATGTGATAATTCGAGAAATGATCTACATGTATATTTGAATATGTAAAATTTGTATAACCGGCCAATCAATTTATTACACATGATTTATGTGATATTTGTTTTGTGATTGCAAATTACTAAATAAGGGGGATCGCTAAAGCCTTGTACCCACGTGACTTTTGAAATTTTAGTTTAGGGTTAGTTTACCGTTAGGAGAGGGTATATATAGGTAAAATTGCCTTCTCTACATTTTTTATTAATGCATCAAAACGGGTTTAGACTATCGATTTTTGACTTCGTAACAAAATTACATGATTCTGATTGGCTGATCTACATATGAAAGTCACGTGGGTACAAGACCAATAAAAATCTTTGATTTCATATATAATTACTGAATTATCGCATGGAAATTTACTTGCGTCAAATCTGCCCATATGGCATATAGGAGGTAGGCAGTGCCAGCCGAAGAGACCTATCCCTGAGTAAGGCCGTTCGAAGTTGATTCATTGGTTAACATCACTTTTCCAGGACTCATGGGAGGGGGGAGGGGGTAAAATGAAACGAACATATGAAACGAACATATAAAAATGAAGCAATTTCATTGGTTGATGTAAATCAGGTGACTGGTGAGAGTCATTCAGCGTTTGATTGGCTGTTCATTTTCCGGAGGAGGGGGGAGACTTCAGCTGGGGGTGATGTTAACTGAAAAATTAATTTCAAACGGCCTTAACATTACATTCCTCTTATAAAAGAAAGGAGCAAAAATAAATAAATATCGGTATATAATTAATTTATTATAAAAAGTATTTTATCCGATAAAAAGAACTTCGTACGTATGTACAATTTTTACAGGCAAAATTCTCGTGATCTAGTGATCGGATCTGCAACATTTTAAAGTATGTATGCAGCGATCACAGATTGAATTTTGTGTTTTCCAAATTCCTATTGGTCGAGCAAATTTTGTCCGAATGATTCCGTAAAAGCTAAATGTTTACTCAAATATTTCTTCTCGTTAATACTAGTTTTCTAGCTCTTCACAATCGAACAAAAAGCACTTCGGAAGCTCTTTATTCAGCAGTTTTATGTTGAATTGTTTTATTGCAAACTGAAAAAAACATATATGAGAGGACAGCAAATAGGAATTAAAATTTTAGCTTTATTTATTATTATTTATTTATTTATTTTTTTTTAAGTTTTATTTTTTTTTTAATTCGTTTTTTATTTTTAAATTATTTTATTTTAACCGCGAAATAACGCACAGAGTTATTTCGAGTTTCGGCCTGAATTAATCTTAATTTAGGCCGAAATTCGAAACCACACCCATCGAGTTGTTTCGTGGTTATGCAGTATTTATTTTTTAATTTTTACCGTGGGACATCAAAGAGGAAGGTGATGTTAACCGAAAGCTTAACTTCAAACGGGTTTTAGGTAGTAATATGATACAGTAATAAGCAAAATTGCCTAAGATCATCAAATTCTTAATTTGATTGGTCAGGTATCACGTGATTCTGCTCCGCTTTAGACGACCCCATATATAAAGCTAAGTACGTACGTTCGTACATACGTCAGCTACTAGTAACTAGTAATATCATGCACGAAGTAATAAATCGAATTTATATATTGAATTTGATTTCTAAATAATGATAATATTTAATAATTTTTATTTTTTTTCATATGTTCATTTTACCCGGGGGCCGGGGGGACCATGGGGGGGTGATGTTAACCAAAAAATTAACTTCAAACGGCCTAATTAGTCGTGAAGTCTCACTCATTGTTGTTAATTAATAAACGTTACTATTTGGTTGTATTTTTTGAAGTCATAACCATTAAACATTACCCGTAACCATAGGAGTTAAATTCCTAGATTGATGTCACTCTACCCAATTCTATATTTACACTCGAGCCCTATTATTGGGTCTTGTGCATTAGATCACGCAAAGTTGTTATTCTATTAATTTACAGTAAATTAAAAAATACCCCGACCGACCGACCCAAGTTTTCAGATCCCCATGTAATGCAAAACGAAAAATCAACTTTGTGTGGCCTTATATGCCAAAGCACTATTGGCTGTACAATGTAATTTACAGTTAATTTGTATGTAACATACGTAGGTACTTTTGTAATTTTTGACCTGGGCAAAATTAGCACACAAAAACTTCTAGCAAAATTTCGTACTATTAGATTAGGGACAGAATTCAATTAGTTTTTCTGCGGAAACTAAACCAAAATTCTGTGGTTATTTACTCCTAAGTTCTGCAATAATTCTGCAATTATTCTAATTTTATATTTATGCGCAAAAAAAACCCCAAATTCCGTGAATTTCTGTACAAAAAATTTTCTAATTCAGCGCAAAAAAACCTAATTGTTAATGTACTGAAACCTTTTGGTCATTTTTGTATTAACTGATTATCTTCCTTCCGAGGATTTCTGTTAAAACTTACAAATAAATAAGCAATTTGATTGATCCGAATCTTAATTTTGCGATAAATTTTGATTTCTCCAAAATACTCCTCAATTCATGAATTCTGGTCATTCTGCATTTTGCAGAAAATTATCATCCCTGGTCCGTAGTAGAATGCAGGATCAAATGGCCTGGATAATTTATAAATGACCAGGGTCATCCGGTCATTGGGTCATTCTACATGAACAAAATAACGTTTTGATTCATTGATTGCTTGTGCTTGGGTGATATAACGATAATTGAATACTTGACATATTCGGTTAACAATTGACTTTTAGCAGTACTCGATACGAGGTATTAATAGATAAATTTGGAAGGTGTAATAACACTTTCCAAATACAATGTATAAGATTTTTATATAGTTTACCCGTATCTTTATTTAGTTTAGCCGTATCTAAATAATTTTCGAATTAAATATAATGATAATTGTTTAGCGATATGTTTTGAGGTAAATCAGGATGATACACATCAAGAAGTCATTTTTTTATAAAATCTACATAGATCTACAACTTCATATAAATCTTATATGAATACTATATAAAAATTATATATGTTAATTTTTATATATTATTTGATGTCAAATTTATGTAAAATCTATACAAAAATAATTTATAAAAAAAAAGTTATATTTTTATAAATTTTATGTATTATAATTAATTAATTTTATATGCTATAAATATTTCAATAAATTATTTACATAAATCTTATATATTAATAAAATTATATATTATAAATTTTATATAAATATTAATAAATTTTACATATATAATTACTGTATGTAACTTTATATATAGTAAAATTTAAATAAATTTTTATATAAATTTTAAGGAAAGAAATAGTCAATATCTCAAAATTTTACTAGGGTAAACCTGTTGTATTATTAATTAAAAATGCTCCTCTCGTAATTTTATCCTAACACTTACACTAATTCTAACATTAACCCTAATTATAACTTTTATTTTCATTCCAACATTTTACTTATTTGGCACTTAACACATTTTTATATTTTAAATTTTAGATACGTAATTGTTAAATAAATATTATTTATAATTATTTTTATGTATAAATTGGAGCTAAAACGAACATAATAATTAATTATTTTATCAATGCAATAAATAATAGGGCCAGAACAATCTGGATTTTTTTTTTAACTCTTGTATTTTCTTTATATTTTTCCCGTATTTGTCTTGTATTTTCACGTATCATACAAGACAGTTTAAATTCTCATTAATGAATTTATAATTCTCATTAAATGATTTAGTGTAGCATGGGTTTAATATTAAAGTAAAGCGAAAATTATATAATAGATAGCAACTGATACTTGTTCAATAATGATAAAGTTTCACAAGAACAAAAGTGGGTACTAAAAGGGTACTATTATTTTAAATTTAATAAAAATGGTAAAAGAATTTTTCATCTCTAATCATATTTTGTGCCAACTTACACAATACTTGTAGATGATATTTTGAATTATTTCACATCAAACTTTACAATAGATAAAAAAGCATACCTATTTTATTTGGTTGTACTTAATGATCCAAAGGCAAATAAAAAGACAGTTTGCCTTTCATATGTGCGAAAACACACTTTATCTATTGCTTTTACAAAGCCTAAATGTTTTGTTTCTATTATAGCAAAGTTGTATCAGAGTTATCTTCAAATTTGCAAAAAATTTTAATGCAGATTACAATAAGAATGAAGTTTTTGAAATTCTTTCATGGTCAGTTCCTGAAAACACTAATAAGAAAGTAAAAAGGTAAGTATACATTTAAACAATTATCTATATTAATGATAGATAAAAACACGTGATCTGATGAAACTATATAGTTTGGTCATTTCAGTAATAATATTAGTTTCAATAAAACTATAGCAACTAAAGTCAATACTGAGTCAGAATATGAAATTTCCAACACACCAATAATCAACTCACCTACTTCAACATCTACTAAAGCAAGCAACACTTGCTAATTATAGTTTGCATCTACTATATAATAATAATATATCATATTTTGAAACTTGGCGATATGAATAATTGTATTAAGCAATTTTCTTTTATTTTCATTGAGAATCAAAAAATACAAAATGGTCTTAATTTTATAATACCAACTTTAAAGTTATCTAATAGATGAGTATTTAGTAATCAAATTCTTTCAAAAATTTCAATAAATCAAGCCAAAAACTTTTAAAACAAGTATATTAAGATAAAATTGGAGCAATAGCATTTTTGATAGCTGGACCAACATGAAGCAAAAACATCTTTTTGGCATTATTTGATCACTTTTAATGGTAAAACCTTTGATTTGGAATGCATATGACATTAGTAACTAGTGATTATTTACTAAAAATATGAAGCTTCATATTAAAACTTAATGAATGAAATAGAAGAAAAGGATAAAAATAAACTGTTATGTCTCAGATTCTGCTGATGAATATGCTGCTGCAATGTAATTTAAAGTGAGTATAGGTATTATAGTGCATTACCAATTGTGGTACATTTGCAATATCTTGTAGCCCAATAATCAAAATTAAAACTTTTATTATTATTGTTTCATCTTATCAATATCAATTGAATAATAGAATAGTTATCTAATTTTAATTAATTGATCACAAAATATTATTGTTTAAATAAAATAAACATAAAGAAAGACTTGAAGAATAAGAAACCTAGTGATCACCATATTATGTTAAATAATACAACTACATTAAAACTACAGTATACTATGATTTAATTCTAATAATGATTCTAACTTAAGCTGCCTTCTGAGCCACAACGTTGCAACTGTAATCAATTAAAATTATTATAAAATTAATTGAAACCCAATTAATGACGTAATAATTGTATTGATTACAATTAAATTCTATACTATACTCGTAGAGCGCTGCGTATAGCCACAAGTGTAACTCGATGTTTTAAACAGCAAAACCAAAAATTTCCGATAATAATCCCAATGGCGAATATATGTAAGCTAATTACTAATTGTGGCAGTGCCAACAATCATTGAGTTCAAAAAATTGCAATTAATTGCCCCAACAATCAATTATTCGGTAGCTCTGGGCTAAAATAATTCATTTTTTATTTGCAAAAGAGATTAAGGATTGATAATTACCTTTAATAAACAAATATTGGATAAATAGATAATTAGAACATTAATTAATTCTCCAACATTAAATTCGTCCAAGAAATTTCAAATGCAAGATTTCTAAGCATAAAGGACTATTTAAACCATAATGCAATACTATTGTTACGAAACATTTATGTTAATTATTAACTAACGTTAAATTAGTAAGCGATATGCGTGCGTCATTGTGTAATCGATGTAAATTTAAAAAGATTATTCCACCGCATGGTGGATTGGCATTCTTTAATATTATGATTGGCCAGTCTTTAACATTATGAATTGATCATTCTTCATGAATATTATAATTAAAGTTCTGAAAATTATGAATTGGAACGTTCTTAAATATTATGGAATAGAAAAACGCTATTAAATATTATGTACTGAGATTTCTAATTCTGTAATATGCATTTTGTATTTTGATTGCCGCCTGTTCCTGCCAAAGATGCCAAAGACCAAATTTATCAGTAATGAGGTAAACGAGTGTATAATTATTCATATGGGCGGATTTTGGAAATTTGGTGATATCTTAGAATAAGATCTTCAAATTTGTAACCAACCAGATTGGTAAAATTTGTGATTATTTCGAATTTGCCTTACGTTGATTGGTTATTACAGTACTTACATTTACGAAGCCCCAGCTTTTTTTCCTTTATTGTGACGGTTTGAAAATTTGTATTTACGCTCAACAAGACTTTAGATTCAAAGAACCTGTAATAGTTTTTTAAGATCCCACAATGGACAAAACTTTTACTAGTAGCAATGTTAAAGGTTTGTTTATGAGTTTACCGATCTGATTGGTCATGCAGATCCTCGTGACTTTGTTTTTATAATTTTATTGGTTAATCTATTTTTAGATATCACGAATATTATGTTCAAATTCATGTGACATATTCGAATTTCCAAAATCCGCCCATATGTATAATGGCGTGTGCGAATCCGTACATTCGATTGGATAGCAATTATCATACGTACGACGTATGTACGTACGTACCTACGTTAGTGTTTTTTTTGCATTTGTAGTACAGTGTGTACGTATGCACGTAGTTCGTGTGATGTAAAAAAATATGTAACAAAATTGCAATAACAATGACTGGCTATATTATTTACCTGTGGCTTTGTTATGGAGTATGATTCTGAGCTAAACTTATAAGGGTTTGATGTATTCGATAAGTTCATCTAAAACAATTTGTTTATTATCATATTTATTTTAATTCGTCCAGAGCGTAGCAGAGGACATTCTAATTTTATGCAAAGTAAAAAAAATATTTGTTTGTCCGACTGCATCATGTGATATATATCACCAATTGTATTACACTGATCGACCATAATAAATCTTTAGCTTAAATGCTATGCATTTATTATATTTAGTAATATTATTAAAATTCTGCGTCTTTTTTTATTGTATATCGATTTATCACTACCGTCTATCTATTAAATAATAAAAAATTTCATACTTTTTTTCTTAATTGTCACAGGGTTACTCAAACAAACGTGCACTTGTATGCTCACATAGACATTTCGCACTCACTTGGCTATTGAACTATCGTGCAGGTACTTCCACCATACTTATGGCGATAATACCAATGACCACACACTTTATATTTTAATGTGTTTTATTCAAAGTCAAAGAATGTTTATATTAGAGTTCCAATCCGGTTAGCATTTATCCGGATAATTATCAGATATTCGGGTCTGAATTTATTCGGATATCCACTTACTATTGATAACTGGATAATTATCCGAATATCTGTCGGATTATCCGGATATCAATAGTAAATGGATATCCGCGTAAATCAGATATAGATAAACGGATGACGGATTTATCCGGATTGGAACTCTAGTTTATATTTTATCAATCGTTTAAATTAGAGATGTACCTTGCAAATGATGATTTCATTCTCGCGCGAGGTAGATCCTTAATTAAAAAAAAACCTGCATCGGTAATTTAATAATAAATAACGATAAATCAAGTATAATAATTAGAGTTATTACTGGAACCAACGAATTCGCTAAATTTACCTCGCACCTCGCGCCAGGTCATATGATTTGCGGAATATATGCTAGTTTTACCTTGGAAAGGTAATTATTATCGAACATTAGTTTACCTGGTTACATACATTAGACTATCTACAAATTATTAAATTCATGCGAGTTACGTCATTCATGCAAGCAGTCATACTACGAATTCCCGGGGTACCGACGACATTAATTCAGCGGATAAGTATAAATATCTTCTATTAATCAAAATAGTTTTTTGCATAATGTCTCTCATTAGATTTATTTTGTTTAGTGTAAATTCAAAAATATAGTGTGATGTGTATAAGTATACAATATTGGGCAAAAATTGTTGAATAACGGTAATTTGCCCAGTATTGTGTTATCCGGCAATTTATGATCATGATTCGTAGGAGTTATCGACTGAGTTTTAATTTAAAATAAACATGCATGTTTTTACATCGTACATATGAAAAAATAACAATAATTTCATGATCATTTGAGTTTGCCGGATAATGATCATTTACAAATCAATAATTCTTAACATAAATAAATAATGTAGTAGTAATGTGACACAATCATTTTCTTACGTCTTGTGTTATGTGAAGTGTAAGAAATTCTTGTCAATACCGTTGGTGACAAATATGGAAGAAGTATAAAGCGGTTTCAATCCATATAATTTAATCTTTTATTGAACTAATTTTAGGGTTTGGACTATTTTAGATTAAGGCTGAGTTAGGCATAATTTTTGTTCTCATTTTGCTTCGCCGGGTTAATTGAGTTTATCAACTTTTTATAATGTCACGTGTTTAACTCCGCTTTAGACGACTCCAAAGCAGGTATCGGTAACTTTTTGGACATGAAATTACAAAAATTTATTTGTGTATTGAACAATATTTGGAATATTTGGATTATTTTTCGTCAGAAATTCATTGTTGACCAATTAAATAACACGATTTTTATGTAACAGCAACAAAACGAAAAAATTTATTCAACTCCAATATTTACTGAAACATCACAATTCTTAGAACTTTCTGATCAGGTTTTATCGAAAATTATGGATCTATAATTTTCCTGGCCCCTAAATAGCTCATTTTTATTAGCCAGGAAACCCCGAAGAGAATTTCTATTTGTACATTATGTATACAGTACATACATGCGTATGCTAATACCTCAAAAATTCTGAATATAAAACAGTTTTGAGGGTATAATAAAAAATAGGTTTTGGCAATTTTAGCATAAACTATAATCCCTGACCTTAAACGGGGTTAATTGTCTTATCATTTATATGTTACACGAATTTGTACTAATTCAATAAATTATGTGTAAACTAAATATATTTCATCATCTGGCTATAATTTGGATGTTTAGGAATTTTCCGTTTCTATGCTCCCAAATATGGAAATTGGACAAAAATTCACAATGTTACTGAAATCTATCTAGAATACATATATATGTTGTAAGTGGAACCGGATTAATGGATTCGTAATTTTTTTTTATAAAACCAGCATTTGAGGTTGGTTTCATAATATGTACACCGTACCCTAACCCTAATTTAACTAGGAAGCTCCAAATACACTTCAATTCCTCGTTTCCACTTACAACATATATATATAAACTTAATTTAGTAAATTATCCGTTTGGCATTCTCATTTGTTTGCTTTTTATATAACACTTTTACTTTTTGATAACATATGTAAATATAATATATTACTATAAAAAAATATTATGACTAATGGCTTCTATCACTCCGATATCAAGGGATCAATTTAACTTTATAGCTCAAATATGTGTTCCTCTGAATATCATTTCTCTCATTTCTAGTATTGCCTCGTGCATGACATTTGGTTTTATACGAATATACTATCCTAATCTCGCTGATCGAGTTTCATTCCGTTTAAGTTTTGCTGCCTTATTCTGTGATATAGGTTATTCTGTTCATATTTTAATTCTTTTGGGTTTGGATGTTGGCATCGGTTTTTCGTGTATATATACGGTAAGATATCCTTGGAATCTTGTTTGATATCAATTGGACTTTTTTTTTTTAATTTCCTTATTTTCATTTTCTAAGGTTTGGGGAGTCGTATTTTTTGGTCTTACTTCTCTATTCTTTATCGTTTGTATAGCTTTGGTATGTATTATGATTCTATTTTATTGTTCTTTACATATGTATTTCATTTGTCTCTCTTTTTTTGATTTTAGAATCTTCATATAATATTCATATACGAATTTAGAAGTCATTATAATTTTGAAAAATTTTATTTTATAATTGCTTCTCTTTTTGCTTTTCTACTTTCTATCCTTCCTATTATCGGTAACATGTATGGTTATGATAGTCCTGAATCGTATGTATATATACGTATATATATATACCTATATTTATTTCATTTTTATCTCAATTCATATCATATATTATTTAATATATTCATATTTATTAACATTTATTACAGAAGCTGTTGGTATCGTGATTCGGGTGAAGAATATAATATAATATGGCAATGGCTTACCCTTTTCGGTTGGATATATGCATCCATATTGTATTGTGCAATCGTTGTTATAATGGTTATTAGAAAACTCAGATCTATAAACAAAGAAATTAATGATGTTTATGATTATTCAACTTCTCAGTTATCTAATTATCCCACCTTAATTAATAAGAAAGTGATCTCTTCTGTTGTCAGAAAGGTCATTTGGTATCCTTTAGTGCCTTTGGTAACTCAAGTTTCTAACTCTTCCGTTGAAACTTACGCGTATTTTTATCGTGTGGTATCTTTGCCTCTACTTTTGCTTTGTTTAATTGGCATGTCACTTCAAGGTGTATATATATATATTTTAATTAATATTTGATTGTCTATTATAAATATTTTATTTATTTATTTAATCCTTTAACCTTAGGATTACTGAATGCTTTAGCATTTTCTCAAGATATAGCTGTTACTCATGCTTTCCAGGCTATTAAACTACAATTGTGGATCTCTAATGTTAACTCTTATGAGGATCATTATCCTCATCGTTCTCACAACAAAGGCATTACCGATGAATTCAGCATGTTAAGAAAATCTAATAATTTTATTGAATTGAAGGCTCTAAATTGTAATAAGGCTGATATCATTAAAAACGACCAAGTTATCAATGACGATATTATCAATGGCAATATTACTAATAATAATAATAATAATAATTTAGTTTTACAACCATCTCTTTTAGAATGGTTAAGATACATACTATTGATTAAACTCTTCTCGATTCCAAAAAATTCATCTCGATTCATTTCACCTGTATTCGATTCTTTTGATGGAAAAAGAAAAAAGTCTAATAACTCTTCTGCTTTTGTTGGAATGGGTGATTTGAAACAGGATGTAACTCTTGACAATCAAAATGAAGATCAAAATATTCATTTAGCTCATCTTGATCCTGCTTATTTAAAAGACTTAAACTCATTATCTCATTGTTTATATCCTTCAACTTCATCTGATCCCTTGATAGGTAGTTCTAGAAGTAATACAATTAATATAAATAATTTATGTACTCCTACAGAAAATATAATTGATAATGATGAAGGACGGATTGATATTAATAGTGAATCGGTAAAAAGAGTATCAAAGGAATCCACAATAAGAGTATCAAAAGAATCCATAAAAAGATTTGGTTCAGACATCGATATATCTCAAGAGATGGAAACGTTTATACTAATGTTAAAAAGACTATAAAAGATTTTTGGTTGCTATTTTTTTTAATTATTGTAAAAAATAATTTTTTTTATTAATTTTCTAACATTTGTAATTAGCTGGTACATTTTTTCCTATATTTATTGAATGGAAGTTAAAGTATAAAATTAGTAATATAAAATTATAGATGTTTATATCCGCAATTTTTGAGTGAATTAAAAATTATCATCTGGAATGTAACGGAAGAATAGGTAATCATCAATTTGTTGCATCTAAATTAAAGATTTATCTAAAGTAGCTACTTTATATGTCTAAAGTAACGCCCTGGCTAAAATTACGACTTACTAATTTCAGGTGCTTAATTTTAGCCAGGCGCTACTTTAGATAAATCGCTACTTTAGATGCAACAAATTCATCTAATTTGTTGTGTTTCTATTTTTAAGTTTGGATTACTCGTTCTTCTAGTTTAAATTAGTGCTCCTACAGACCCAGACCAGACCGGACTTTTGTTAAGTTTGAGTCTGGTCTGATCATAGGACCAGACTCAAAATTTTGTATTTCAAACTTTTAGTTAAGTTTGAGTCTAGTCCGGGTCTGGCCCGAAGTCTGCAAACTAGTTTGAGTCCGAATATACATATATGTATATTTGGATGTTGAATAAGCTTACTTAGAGTGAGAAGTAAGAATCAATTAATAAAATTTAGAGAAACACAACATTTTGTATAATTTTATTAATAAAATTATTAAAAATATTTTAATACTTGAAATTGTACTAATTTATTATAGTTTATTACACTAAGTAATTGTTTAGCATTAAAAAATACATCAAATCAGTCTATTTTATCTTACTTTTCTTAATTTTGAAAGGCAATTTCTATTTGTACATGGGTGTTAGTACATGAGGTATATAAAAAACCAAATGATATCTTCAATTTTCAATTATGACACCACTTTTTGGCTTCTAACAAAAAAACCCCTTGTAAAATTTTGTATAAACTACTTCTGCTCCAATCCCAAGCCCACCCTTGCCTAACTATAAATGTGGACTTAGTTTTTCATTTATAAAATTTATTTGATTGGCATATTACACAAAATTGTTTTTTTTTTAAGTTTAATGACTATTTACTTTGGCAGGGTTTTATTGAATATTATATGATATTTGTTATATCAACAAGTATACAAGTACACTTTTGGTGCCTAATTTGAGTAGTTTGCCCAAAGGTTCTATACTAGCTGCTATACCTGCAGACTAACTACAGGACCTGCCTATTTAAACCCTCTGATTAATGCTTTGCCTATTACTTTATACCCATTGACTATATTAATGGTATCTAGGGTTATTCTTAACAACCTACTACCTCAGGACTACTTTACTCTCATAGAATTGCCAGCTATACTGAATATAGTTCCACATTGTATATTTAGGCAGTCTTCAGTAATAAACACATTTACCAAGGCTTATATTTGGGCTTAAAATAAATTTCAAATTCTAAGATTATTTACATTGTCCTTATAAGGTTCATTTTGACTCTGATACTGACCTTATTCTGGTACAGTAGCACTTTTAAAAATCATTATTCTACTTCTATATTCAGAACTTTTCCAAACAGATTTCTGTTTTTTTTGGTTTTTTGAATTTAACGATATAACAAATACCATTGTGCTTAAGAGCTTCTATTCAAGATGGTAGAACCAAAATTATAAGTATTTTTACTTAACTAATTTGAGTCATAGTCATCGGGAAATTAAAAACATTAATAATCTGTAGTGATCTTCAAATTTATCAAATCAGCGCAGAATCTTGTTTAAAAAATTGCAAAGATCTTCAAAATTTAGATTTTTGCAGTTCTTTGCAGATTTTTTGACAAAAATCTGTACAAATTTTTAAAAAGTATAATCTTCGCAGATTATAATAGGTGCCACCTATTATAATCTGTGATAATCTCCAAAATTATAACTCTACTAGGACCCCAAAGAACTCTGCTACAACTCAGATTTGAGTTTGTATAATTTTAGCAATATTTTAGCCAAAAAGATGTATAAAATCGAGCAAAATTTGAAAATTTACTATATAAAAATGCAATGTTTAATGAATTTCTATGCAAAATTTCCTTTTTTAGAATTATCCGAGTTGTATCAAAGTTCTTCAGGTCCTACTCTACTTACCTGCTAGTAAAAAAACACAATAGGAAAAACAATAAACAAAACAAAACAATAATAAAAAAGCATGTTTTTTTTTTATTTTTATTTTTTTTTAATTTTATCGTTTTTTAAATTTTGAATAAAACCAATGTTGGAAATAAAAAAGTAAATTTCAAGTTATTCCCATAATAAGGAATAACCGGGATTTACTTTTATTCCCATATGTACTGTACAATACTTTGTTTTTTGTTAATTTTTAATTTATTTTTTTTCTTTTTTTTTGAAGGATTTGTTTTAATTAATTCATTTAATGTATAAATTTTAAATTTTTTTTTAATTTTTTATCATTTTTTCATTATTCTTTTTTAAAATTTTTTATTATTAGGCCACACAAACTTATACTATTGGTTTTCATATCCTGCTCGGGTCAGTGAGGTGTGGTTCTGAAATTTTAATTTTTAATCTATTAGCCAATAGAAATTCTCTATTCATAATTATGTGAACAGAGTGAATTTTTAATATAGTAAAGATTATTAATCAATTACATATATAAATAATGATAACAAATATAAAACTTTAACTTTTACTAAAATGCGCCTATGGTGTTATTGATCAGTGCAATATGTTCTAAGCAAACAAAGTTTTCCTGTATAACAGTATAAAGAATAAAGTTTAAATTTTTAATGTATAAAATTTTTTATTGGGTATCCAGTTGTAAAACAATAAAATTTTTAAATAAATTTTTTTTATTAAAAAAATTTAAATAAATTTTTTTTTATTAAATTTTTAAATAAAATTTTTTTTTTAAAAAATTTTTTAAAAAAAAAATTAAAATCCGGGTCGCTGGGTCACGAAAGATTACTTGGTGATATGAAAACCAATAGTATAAGTTTGTATAGCCTTATTATTTTTTTAATCTTTTTTTAATGTTTTTTTTTTGATTTTTTTTTATTATTATTTTTTTTTATTTTTTAATGTATAAATTTATTTTATTTATTTGAGTAAATCTATTTGTCATCGGTGGTGACAGTCCCGTACCAACCGTACCAATAAAAAACAAGATCAGGTATAGGGTTCCGAAGTTCAGTTCAGTTCAATAGAGGTTCAGGTTCAGGTTCAATGAACCTGAACCTGAACCTGAACCTGCTCTAAAAGTTCAATACTGAACTGAACCTGAACTTAAAATTATTGAACATGAACCTGAACCTGAACTTAAAAAAAGTTCAGTTCAGGTTCAGTTCAAGGTTCATGAACATGTTCAGGTTCATAATATATGCACATGTTT
>QKWP01000878.1:66877-119877 GCA_003550325.1 Gigaspora rosea | reverse complement strand
AAGCCTATGTCCCATGTTTAACTAATCAATAAAGTAATTTAAAAAAATATATAATTATATATTTTTTTAGGTGCTGGACTCATTGGTGAAAAAATTAAAATAGATTATCTTAATAAAATTTTAAGTAATTTTAATTTGAAAAATGTCCAAAATGTCCAAAAAACGTCCAAGTGACAACACTGTATATACGTATATATGTATTTTACTTGTTATCTATTATTAACCTAAAAAGTAAGGTAATAGAATTTACAAGTGTAAGGCTAAAGTAATAAAATGCCTTGTAAAAATAATTCAGGTTTTGTTATCTTTGCATACTTGTTACTATCATCTTGTCAATCATATTAAAATAAAGTTAGTCCTTGGATATTTTAAATTTATATAAATTATTTTTGAATTCTATGATAAAGTTGTTATATGCATATAATGAATAAAAAAAAAGTAAATTTTCAAAATTACTAGGGATGTTAACGGAGTGCTCCAGGGTGGTGTGGTGCATACTCTGGCAGAGTATCCTTTAACACCACACCATACTCAAGTATGAATCAGAGCATACTCCAAAGTGTAACCGGAGTATAACCCAGAGTATAACCCGGAGTACTATGTGCTAAGCACTATTAATACTCCGGAGTTTATAGTACCATATTTTCATGAAAATATGCTATCTTATTTTGGGAAAATACTGTAAAAAATATATATATAATAATACTTCAGAGTATAATTCATTTTGTATTAGTAGTATTACTCCAAAGCAATTACTCCTATTAATAAAATCTTAGTAATCTGAGGTGGTTTATGTCTAAACTACACCAGTATGGAGTGGGTTATACTCCACAGTTACTCTGGAATACCTTATTCCATTAACATCCCTAAAGATTACGGTTTATACTAGGGTTGAGGAAAATCTTGGTGAATTTAAAGTTAATATTGCTGCATCTCTTTCATCTGCTGAATCCAAAAAACTTTTTGTAACAGATCTAATTGAATCTTTTATAGCGACTGACATTTCTGTAGAAAAAATTGATTCTTTGCATTTTTTTTAAAAAAATATTGTAAAGAAGATGGAGCTATTCCACAATCATCCACATTACGCCAATTATACATTTCTCAAGTTTTTAATAATCACTTTGAAGGTTTTAAATCTCTTTTTAGCCAAAACAGTATAGCACTTATGATAGATAAAATGACAGACAGTTGCTCATGAAGTGTAGTAAATACAATATTCGTATATAGAAATAATACAAAACTAGTTTCTGCAATTTTCTTAACAAAGTTAATAATTGTACTATGGGTTAGACTCTTTTTCAAATTCTTTTGTATTATAATATTTCATTTATATTTTCTTGTGTTTTTTTGTCAGATTTAGCCGCATATATAAAAAAATGTTACCATGAAGTTTTGCTTACTGTAATGCCTTAACTAGTTCATATACCTTACTGTTCCCACATTTTAAATTTAATCGAGTAAAAAAAATTATTTTTGTTAATAAAATTGTTATATATTATAATTATTATATAATTTTATTTTTTATACTATAGTGATACGTGGTATACTTTTTCTCATTTTTCCAAAGTTAATACACTAATGACTAAAATTAAAGATACATTTTCAAGAAGTCCAGCATATCATTATCGATATTTGAATCATTTATGGTTTTACAGCGTTAATTCACCAAGAAAAATTCCACTTCCTGTTATAACCAGATGGAATTTTTGGTTTGAGATGTTTCATATACAAAGGATCTTATTATTTAGTGGCCTGCATTTTTTCAAGATGAATTAAGCATTGATAAAACTGATGCATTAAATATTATTATATCATTATTATCTAATCCTAAAGATCTTGGCCTTAATACGATTTATATTAACTTTATTAGTATTTTTTACAAAAATTTATTCAAACATTAGAATTTTTTAGCAAGCAAAGCCCGTGTTTCCTTTAGTTGAAAACCAGTTTGAGCAACTTACCGCCTATATCGAAACTAACTTGAATGCAGAATACTTTGGCTTAGATTTGGATATATTAATTTGGTCAAATTCTTTTTGGCCAGCTGATTTTTATCCTATTTTTCATGATGCTTTTAATGCCGTATATCAAAAATTCACTGCCCATATTCCTTCTCATCCTAGTCGATCATTGTTTTCTGCATGTCAAGTATTTGATCCAAAATTATTCCATCTCGATAATATTACAAGAAAGGATATTTGCAAGTATTCCATTATACCAGAATTGGTGAATCCATCAAACAAACAGTTGCACGAATGGTCAATTTATTGTGGATTGATGCAGTTTTTAAGGAAATTACATTGGACGAATTTTGGTCAAATATGGCCGATACTTTGCCTCAACTATCAGAAATTGCATTTAATTATATTTGGTTACCAGGTCTATCTTGTGCAGTAGAAAGAAGTTTCTCAAAATACAATACAATTTTAAATACTGATCGGCAAAGTTTGAATGAAGAATCATTACAAAGTTTAAACATGCTATATTTTAAAAATTAAATGACCGTAATATTTAAAAAATTTATTAATTGATGATCCACTAGCCAACTGATGCATGATTATAGTGTAATGTGATGCAAATTACTATATAAATCACTTATAGACGAAATGCCACGATCACCCAAGGAAAAATATTTTTCTTACTAAATTAGTGAATAATGTCAACTAATTGAAGTTGTAGAGCTCATCGAGATGCATCTAACGGTAGTTAGATCATCAAAATCGGCCCAGTAGATGCAGAGATATCGTCGAAAAATGATTGGGCAACTATATAAAAATTCTATGTAAATAAACATCATAAAATTTTACATGTTCGCCCAATCGTTTTTTGAAGATAACTCGGCATCTACTAGGCCAATTTTGATGATCTCACTATCTTTAGATTCGTCATAATAAGCTCTACAACTTTCAATTAATCAGTATGATTCATTAGCTTAATAAAAAAAATATTTTTCCTTGGGTGATTGTGGCATTTCTACCTATATATAGATTATTATAGCAGAAATGCCACGATCACCCAAGGAAAAATATTTTTTTTATTAAGCTAATGAATCATACTGATTAATTGTAAGTTGCGGAGCTCATTATGACGAATCTAAAGGTGGTGAGATCGTCAAAATTGGCCCAGTAGATGCTGAGTTATCTTCAAAAAACGATTGGGCGACTATGTAAAATTTTATAGAATTTTATATAGTCGCCCAATCGTTTTTCGATGATATCTCCGCATCTACTGGGCCGATTTTGATTATCTAACCACCATTAGATGCGGCTCGACAAGCTCTACAACTTTTAATTAGTTGCCCTATGAAAACTCAATACATGGGAATGCATGTAAAAATATGAAATTGTATGCGGATAAGCATGGGTTTCATAATCACTGCACAGAAACTGCACGGAAACTGATCATCCAAAAAATTTAATACACGTTATCACACGAAATATTGAAATCTGTGCACTATCGCGCATAGTATTATAACCATTTATTGACGTGTATTAATCTTAATGATCACATAATTTCCGTGCACTAACGTGACAATCATTAAGATTCTTAACGATCATAAATTTTGAGCACTAACGTGCACAATCGTTAAGATTCTTAACGATCATAATTTTTGTGCACTAACATGCATAATTGTTAAGATTCTTAATGATCATAATCATAATTTTCGTGCTTTGACGTGCACAATCGTTAAGATTTTTAATGAAAGTTTCAATTCACTGACGTAACAATCATCACAATCGTTAAGGTTCTTAACGATCATTTCTGTACAAAATGTATGATTATCACAATCATTAAGACTCCTTAATGATCATAATTTCAGTGCATTAATATCGTGATCATCACAATCGTTAAGATTCTTAACGATCATAATTTTTGTGCATGATATTACAATTGTAACAATTGTTAAGATCCTTAACTAACATGATGATCATTAAGATCCTTGACGATCATAATTCCGTGCATTAACGTGATGATCGTTAAGATTCTTAATAATTATAAATTCCATGCATTGACGCGCACAAAAACATTTATTTTGTTGTTTTTTTTGTTTTTTTTGTACTTATCAATAATAATTTCCATACATTGACGCGTACAAATTGCATTTGATTTGTAAGCAAATAAATATTGCTTTTTTTTTTGTTTACTCTTATCAATTTTATCATCTTATATTTTTTATAATTTTTTTTTTTTACAACTCATTAATTTTTATATAATTTTTTTTAGTTATTGTTATTGTTTAAACCATCCTTTAGAGTTATTGCCTTGGAAGCTACTCTTTGGAATCACTATCATTTTTGGTGTATGTTTTTCATCATTTTTGGTGGTATCGCAGCTTTATTTTTTTTACTATTATTTTTTTCTTTTATTTTTTATCTCTCTGTATATTATTGCATTTTAGCCTCTCCCTTGAGTTACTGCTATTAGAGTTGCCACAATCGGAGTTGTCCCTATTGGAGTTATTTCTAGAGTAGTCATTTCGATTTTTTTTTTAAACCTTTCATTTTGGTACTATTATTTTGTTTTTTTTACAATATTATTAGTTGCTGGGTTATTTTTAAAGTCATTAGTTTTAGTAATTAGAAGTATTTTCTTATTCGCATGTAAATTATTAAATTAAACTATTTGTATTATAAAATTTAATTAATAAAATAATTAAATAAATTAAGTTATTTACTAAAATACAAAATTTAGTTAATAAAACTTATAAAATTTAGTTAATAAAATAATAAAATTTAGTTAATAAAATAATGCATATACGATATATGTTATTATGTATATATGTATGGACATATGCTATTATATGTTACCTGCACGTAAATATGCACGAGACAATGCACGAGAAAACTTTTAAAATTGCACTTAAGTACGTGCAGCTTTGTACGGAATCCGCGCCCTTTTATTTGCCATGTACTTGCTTTCCCGTGCATTGTCCCGTGTATATTTACGTGCAGGTTTGTGTGGTCACGTATTCAAACGTTTCTTCAGTATTATTCCGTGCTATAATTTCTCATAGGGTTGACATGGCTCACTAACTTAATAAGAAAAATATTTTTCCTTGGGTGATCGTGGCATTTTGTCTATAAGTGATTTACATAGTAGTTTGCATTACATTACACTATAATCATGCATCAGTTGACTGGCAGATCATCAATTAAATTTTTTTTTATTAATTTTTATCGAATTGTTTTTTTATCAAATTTTTTTTATATATTATCAATTTTTTTATTTTATCTTGTTTTATTTTACTTTTTATTGATTTTGTATATATATTTTTATACTTTTATTAGTAAATTTGTAAATAAAAAATATTGCAGACTTGATAAAGTTACCACAGAAACCGTGCAGAATTTACAAAATTGACTCACGAATTGATAAAGTTATCACGGAAATTTTGCAGAATTTACAAAATTGACTTGCAGAATTTATAAATTAGCATGGACAGAATTGACCCAATAGTGCTGCAGAAAATTACTGGCCCCGTGTATTGTTTTTAAAATATTGTTTTTTGAATTTAACTAATTTTAACACCTGGTTAAAGTTATAAATTTTAACCACTCTTTATTTTTATAGAAGTTGTTTATATAAAAAATTATTCTTTAAAGATTAGGGCTAGGGTAAGGGTATAGGTATATTAAGTTAGAGGATGGATTAATTATTTATATGCAAAATTAGATACCAAAAACTTTTATTTAATAGCCCAAAGCTAGTTTTTGTAATAAAATTTTGCGATATTAATAATTTTTTTGATTTTTTTTAAATTTTCTTAAAATTTTCTTTATTTTGTTACACAAGATCCTGCGACCTGATTGGTAAATCATAGGGTGGTTACATCTCCAGGCGCAAGTTAGCAACACTCTTGTTTTTTTTATTTTTAAAAAATATCACTTTTTTTATTTATAATTTTGGTTTTTTTTATTATTAGATTTTTTTAAATTTTTTATTTTTTACCGATTTTTAATGTATAAATTTTTTTATTTATTTAAAAACTTTTTTTATTTTATTAATTTTTTTTATTTCTAAATTATTGATTTTTTTATTTTTAAATTATCAGTTTTTTTTTATTTTTAAATTATAGATTTTTTTCTTTATTTTTTTTTTATTTAATTTTTTTTATATAATTTTTTTTAATTTTCTTTTTATTTTTCTATTTTTTTTAAATTATTGCTTAATTATTTATTTATTTTAATTTCTTTTTTTTTGTTTTTTTTTAATAATTTATTGTTATTTCTTTATTGTTTTTTTAAAATTATTATTTTTATTTTTCTATTTTTTTTTAAATTATTGCTTAATTTTCTTTTTTTTATGTTTTTTTTTAATAATAATTTATTTTTATTTCTTTAATTATTTTTTAACATTTTTTTAGGTTTATGTAATTTAGCACATATGTGTTGTAACGCATTTATCAAATAAACCAATCAGATTATAGGATCAGATGTAATGTAAAATTGAGAAAAAATAGTGATGTTTTAAAAAATCGCCTGTGGCTCATAATTTTGCTTATGAAACTACTCTTCGTGCTCTAACAAAAAAAATTTCTTGCAAAATTTTACTATAAAGACCTTTTCTCGTCTATACACTATTCTAACCTCACCCTAACCCTAACCAACAAAAAAAAATTGGGTTATTTTAGTTGTTTTGATTTCACATTACACCAAATCGTATGAAGTGTGCTATAGTGCACATGTGCAAAAATATTAAATTCTTTTTTTTTTATTTTTTTTAATTAAATTTTATTTATTATTTTTTCAATTATTTTTTATTAAATTATTTTTACTTTTTTTATTATAATATTGATTTATTCAAGTTTTTTTATACAGTACGTATTAGACTAATATAATCAGCCAATCATTTTTCAAATTGGCAATCATCTATATCTGGTATAAATATTTTTTTTTCTAATTTTTTTTGTTATATTTAAAAGTTGTCAACGTTGTTGGAGCCCGAAAATATACTAAAAATAAGTTATAGTTTGTTTTATTTGTTTATTTATTTATTTATTATTCACTTCTTTCTTTTTATTTTAGGCTTATGCTTTGCTAGAGTACTGAAATTGGATGCCGAAAATGCATTGTTGGAGCCATCATTGGTGTCATAAAAATATTGTCATTGCCAGTTTCATAGTCATCGTGTTATTGGAGCCTTGGTATAAACTTGTTGATTTAGGTGTTGTCGACGTTTAAGTTATCTTGTGAATATAGTTGTAGTTTTCATCATTTGGATAGTTCCATATTATTGCATAGGTACATCACCATTTGGTTTGTTCGTAGGTGCTATCATATGTGTTGGATATTGTTAATGTCATAGAATTGGAGTTAAAAAGGATGAACATAAAAATAGTATATGATAGTATTATTATTTTTTTTATTATAGTACTAATGTTTTTTCTTTAGAATGAAATAACATAGTACAGAATATAGCACAATAGATAGAACAGATGAAGCACGATAGGACCCCAAAGAAATCTGATACAACTCAAATCTGAGTTTATATAATATCAGCAAAAATAGGTGTATAAAATAGACCAAAATTTAAAAAATTTACTATATAAAAATGCAATGTTTGATGAATCTCTATGCAAAATTTCCTTTTTTAGAGGACGTCTAAAGCAGAGTAGATTCTTATAATAGATTTTATTGAATTAACTTTAGGGTTAGAGTCATCTTAAGTTAGGGTTAGAGAGATTCTTAGGTTATAATATATAAGCAAAATTGCCTTCCCGACATTTTTAATTAAAACACCAAGGTAGTTTAGACTACCATTTTTTGTATTTTTCAAGGTTTTCGCTTCGCTATTTTGTTTGCTTCACTGAAGATTATCAAAATTCGATAATTTGATTGGCCAATTGTCACGTGATTCTACTCCGCTTTAGATGACCCCCTTTTTTAGTAATCTCTGAGTTATATCAGAGTTCTTCAGGGTCCTAGCACAATAGTTAGTATCTGGTTTATAATAGTTTTCTTTTATATATATATATATGGGAAAATAAATTTGTTGCACCCGCGACATGTCGCACTCAGTGTTGGAAATCATATGTTCATAGTGTTCACAGTGAACATAAATTTTTTTAAAAAATCAATGTTTTTATATTTTATGTTCACATAGTATGAACATAAAAAATCAAAAATTTTATATTTTATGTTCACATAGTATGAATATAAATTTTAATTTTTATAATTTCTTATTCATAATTTATTAATATAAAGATTATATTTACCATATATTTCGAAAATAAACTACCTTTTTTGGAAGATTTTGAAAACAAAAAATCTGTGAGTAGCTTATTTTTAGATAGAATCAACTTTTGATCAATTGCAAAATTATAAAGTCTAAATTCTACTATGTGAACATATTTATTTTTGATGTGAACATTATAAAAAAAAATTATGTTCACAAAAATCATAAAATTTTTTTTGAATTTCCAACACTGATCGCACCCCCTGCTTCGACCAATCAAATCGCACGATTTTATAGGCAAAAAATTTTATTTTTTAAAATTTTAAAATTTTACTTAATAAAGTATAAAATATAGCATGCCATACAGTATAACGTAAAATTTTATTCTGAACAACTTTTTCTAGGTCATAAAGATAGGTTGTCTTAGTAAAAAAAAACATTTTATAAGAAAAATCAAAATTTTCCAAAGTTAGCACATATAAAACTTTTTTTTTTACTAAATCAATTTAGTTTTTAACTTAGAGAGAAGTTGTTTAGCATAAAATTTTACATGTAATACTTGAATATAAATATAATTATATTAGTAATAAAAAAAGTTTTATATGTGCTAACGATCAAAATTTTTGATTTTTCTTATAAAACGGTATTTTTACTAAGATAATCTATCTTTATGACTTAGAAAAAGTTGTTCAGAATAAAATTTTACATCATATGTTTTGATATCGCATATTTATTTTTACATTTTACTAGTAAAATTTTTAATTTTTAGAACTTAAAATTTTTTGTCTACAAAATCGTGCGATTTGATTGGTCGGAATCAGGGGTGTGACAAATTTCTATTCCCTATATATATATACAGTACTAATGTTTCTTTTTTTCTTTAAAATGAACGTAGTAGAACAAATGTAGCATGATAGTAGAACATATGATAGTTCAGGACGTAGCAAAATAGTTAGTATAGGATGTAGCATAATATCATAGTTAGTAGTACAATAGTTAGTATAGAGCGTAATATAATAGTTAGTATAGAATTTAGTATATTAGTATAATGTATTCTTTCAATGTATAAAATTTAATAGCATTTAATATTTATTCTTATTTATTTTTATTCACTTTTTATTTAGATTTTTTTTTATATGTATTATTATATTATATATTTGTAATAAAATATTTATAAATTACAAGGGTGGCGACTTAGAGAAGTTGGTAAGTTGTCACCCCAAGTGGCAGGTCTAGAGTTCAAATCCCACTGACGACGCTTTGAAAAATAGATCTGTGTTCCGGTAACTGTTTCCTGTCGATCGGTTGGGTACATTACCTGTAGTCCTTGGTTACCATCTTGAATGGGAGCCTTCGTGCGAAGTTGTGCCTCATGACACAGACAAATCCAAGGAACCGGGGAAACAGAAACCCATTTGGCAAGACCCGAGTAAGGAGATAGCAAAGATCTTTGACGGTGCTACCAAAACCGGAATATCGGAAACCGGAGCTGGAGAACTGGACGATATGACCTTCGGAGGAGAGGGTCCACCAACCTGGCCGCCAGAGTCATACCGGAGAAAAAGGACCTATGTTATAGAAGTAGGTACCAGGGGAGAAAAACCATGATGGCACCTAATGCCGGGTAGATCAACCCTCCAGGGCCAACTAGATTGGAAGTCTGGAAAACCGGTGAAGAACCGATAGGAAAGTGATAGTGAGTACCGGGGTTGGAGCGAACCTTACAAGGGCAGAAGTAGGTATTGGTAAGAGGACAGGGGTAACCCTGTCTCGCAAGTGTTGGCCTTGGCCATAGCGATAAGTACCAAAGTGTAGGTGAATACCTGATATGGAACAGGTACCGCTCTACCAAGTCTCCCGTCGAGGATAACAGGACCGAGAATACCCGACTGGGTCCTAAGGCAATGGAAAGCATCCAGAACTTGCTGACTGACTTATGTAACGGGCCTATTCTGGTGATACAAGATGGGTTGGCAGGTGGAACATGGATCAGAGAGTTAAAATAGGCAATTTCCGTAGTTGGGTTGCAGGTATGGCAGCTAGTGTGGAACCCTTGGGCGGACCTCTTAAATTAGATACCAAAAGTGTACGTGTGGCTAGATGTATCCTCGTCTAGGACCAGAGGGTTTAAATAGGCAATTCCCGTAGTTGGGTTGCAGGTATGGCAGCTAGTGTGAAACCCTTGGGCGGACCACTTAAATTAGACACCAAAAGTGTACGTGTGGCTAGATATATCCTTGTCTATGTAACAAATGCCGGTACTCCCCTAGAGGATACCAACGGCCCTAATATCTTGAATAAAATTCCTAGGTCCCAAGATGGGCACTTTAATTAAAAAAAAATAAAAAAAAATAAAAATAAAAAAAATAAATTACATTGTTAAAATATAGTATAAATATTCGAATAAATTCTTTTAATATATAAAAATTTAGCTAGCATTTAATATTTAGACGAGCATATAGTAATTTATTTTTATTCGCTTTTGGCTATTACATCCTGGTCTGTGCAGATTTATGTATTTTTAAAAATCTTTGCAGAATTTATAAAAAAATTTCTTTAAGTATAGTTGTGGGGTCGCAAATCTTTGCAAATTTTTAATTATTGTTTTTTTTTTAAAAATCTGCACAGATCTGAACCTAAAAAATTCTTCTGATGGTTACTACAATACAGATCAATTTTCAAAACATCACTGGTAGGATTTGAACTTTTGACCTGCTGCTTGAAGTGTGACAATTTGGCCAATACTCTAGATCACCACACTTTCATATTATACAAAATTGTAAATCAAAAATTTATTTATATATACAATTATTATAAAATGCATCTATAGCATTTTATACTATAGATAAATTATATTTGCAAATCTGTATAACAAAAACAAGAAATAAATTTTTATACAGTGCAGGACACCTAAGGTAAAAGTCATGTAACTTGTTACATTTTCAAAAATTTATAATCAAATTTGATGTTTTTTTGAAATTCTGCATTTTGATGGGTTCAAAATTAATTTTTAAAATTAATTTTTAAAATTAATTTTATAATTAATTTTAAAATATTTTAAAATTAACCAATAACAGTGAGCCAAAACATATGACTTGTCACATTTTGAGGTAATTTTTTTTGTATCATATAAAAATAGCACACTTTTAAACTCATATATATTAAAAATAGGGTGCTATTTTATGGCGACCTGTCACCATGGTGACCCGTGATCGACCAATCAAAATCGACCACGTGAGTCCATATGTTTTTAGAGCTTATATTATTTTTCTGACACAATCTTTCCTGCCAGAAATCACCTGATTTCCATTTACTATACCCCTTACCCCCTCCCCCCTACCTGACTGGTTTAATATTAAATTATTATTAAAAATATTTATAAATTTAATAGTTAATAGCTTTTGATCTACTGGTCCAATTTAGATGATTTAACTACCAAAACGATCATCTCAAAAAGAGGATTCTAACAAGCCCAAAATCTCAAAAAATCTAATCACAGGATCATAAGATCGATATAGATTTGTGTATTATTACTATATAGTATTTATTTAATAAATACTATATAGTAATAATATGCAAATCTATATCGATCTTATGATCCTGTAATTAGATTTTTGAGATTTTGGGCTTGTTAGAATCCTCTCTTTGATAGGATCTTTTTGGTAGTTAAATCATCTAAATTGGACCAGTAGATCAAAAGTTATTTACTATTAAATATTATATAGAATATAATAAATAATTTTTGATCCACTAGTCCAATTTGAATGATTTAACTACCAAAATGATCCTCTCAAAGAGAGGATTCTAACAAGACCAAAATCATAAGAATCTAATTACAGGATCATAAGATCGTTATAGATTTGTGCATTATTACTATATTTATTAAATAAATACTATATATATAGTAATAATGCACAAATCTATATTGATCTTATGATTCTGTAATTAGATTCTTGTGATTTTGGGTTTGTTAGAATCCTCTCTTTGAGAGGATCATTTTGGTAGTTAAATCATCCAAATTGGACCAGTGGATCAAAAGTTATTAACTAATAAAATTTTTATATATAGTATTTTTAAATATATATTATATAAATAATATGTTGAATTGGCCAATCAGAATAAAGAATATATAGTAACCTGACTAGGTCAGAGACCCCCTCCCCCCAAGAAATCAGCTGATTTCTGGCGCCCCCCTAAAAATATATATTAATAATAAGTTATAAAAAATTAGAGCTACTAAGTTGTAGTAAATTAGTTAAAACTACAAAATAGCAACCCATTTTTTTTTGATATTATATTTATATTAAATGCTATTAGCTTTTAAAGTTTGGGAAGCCTTTAGGTGTCCTGCACTATAAAACAAAAAATAAATTTTAATTACTTTAGAATTAAAGTGAGACCTGGGATTTTATTGAAGCATTAATATATACAAAATTTAGAAAAAATTTTTTTTTTATTAGAGCCCCAAAGGTGGTTTCATAAGCAAAATTTTAAGATATAAAGGTTTTTTTTAAAAATAAACAAAAAAATGAAAATTTATAATATACCTGATTTTAAATTTTGATTGGCTATTCTTATAGTTTGTGTGATATAGTGTAAAACACTATAGATACATTTAGTAAATCTGCTATATATAAACTTTTTTTGGAATTTTCATCAAAAATTTAAAATTTAGCATTATAAAATACAATACACTCAAATAATATATTTTTTGATGCTGAACAAATTTATTTATAGCAAAAAGTTAAAACAATTAGTAAAATTTAGAAAATCATAGAAATTTGTATAATTTTATTAGAAAATTATTAAAAATATTATATTTTTTGATATTTTACTAATTGATTATAATTTCTTGTACTAAGTAAACTTGTTTAGTACAAAAATTATATCAAGTTAGTATATTTTATTTTAGTTATTTTAAAATTTGAAGCAAAATGCTTGTTTTTGAATTTTTGATAAAAATTTCCAAAAGGACTTAATTAGGCATCGCACACTGCGATGTGCTTGTATATCGCACCCAACGATCTACTAATTAAATTTGAAAATCAGGTGTAATGTAAAAATTTTTTGTAACAAAATAAAAAATTTTCTAAAATTTGTTAATATCAAAAAATTTCATCTATTTAACCACCTTTTACGCTCTAACAAAAAAAATTCCATGCAAATTTTGGTATATACCAACATCTATTCTAACTTCTAACACTAACCCTTACTCTTACCCTTACCCTAACCTTATATTAATTTAAATTTTTGTTTATAGAAAATGATCTACAAATTATGTTTACATATGTGTGCGATGAATTAGCATATCGCAGGGTGTGTTGCATATATTTATCCTTTCCAAAATTAAGCATCTTTTTTATTAAATTCTAAAAAATATAAGATAAAATATACCTGATACTGATTTGATATAGGTTTGGTACTGAACAAGTTTGCTTAAAACAAGAAATTATAATTAATTAATAAAATTTTAAATAATATAATATTTTAATAATTTTATTAAAAAAATTATAAATTTCTATAATTCTTTAAATTTTATAAATTTTTGATCTTTTGTTCTAAGTAAACTGCTTAGCACTAAAAAATACATTATTACAGTATATTTTATTTTATTTATTTTAAAATTTAAAGCAAAGATGCTTAATTTTGAATTTTTGATAAAAATTTTTAAAATCAAATATCCTTTTTCAAGTTTTAAGAAAAGCAATACAGTCAAACCTCTCTATAATCACCAAGTTGGTTACACATCAATATGGTGATTATATTTAAATGTGATTATAACTTTAAACCTCTATATGGGATGTTACATATTAAAACAGCCCTTTTTTACTTATAATTTATTTTGAGATAATTGAGTTTAATCATTTGTTTTGATTTTCGGACTGATCCGGGATTAATTAATTTTATGATTTTGATTAGTTAAATGTAACAGGTGACTATCGGGTAATCTCGTGATGTGTTGGCCCTACGCGGCTTCATGTATTTTTTCTTTTACAATTATCTTGATTTTTTATTATACAAATCGACTTTTATTTATAATTGAAAAATATCGACCATGTCAAAATTTATATAAATCTAATGAAAACTCAATTTTTGAAAAATTGCAAAAAAGGGCTGTTTTAATGTGTAACACCCCATATAGTCACAGTTATATTATAAAAATTTATAATAAAAAAACTATTACAAATCATTAAATAGAATATTTATTAACCAAAATATACCATAAAGCAAATATCATTTTATTATTTTTTACTAATAAGCACTTAAATTAATATACTAAGGGAAGTGCAGTAAATTACGCAATTAGATAGGACTATTGACCAATCAAATTTTATCTTTTATAATATTAAAAAAACTCAAAAATGTCTTTGCCCCTACAATCGATTACAGTTGCTACATAGTAAAGTCTAAATTTTACTGTGTGAATCGATTAAACTCACTTAAGTAAACTTGTTCAGAAGATCAAAATACACATACCCCAAAACTTTCATCAATATTAAAGAACTTTTTATTATTTGACCTTTTGATTTTACGTTCGTCGAAAAAATTAAAATTTTTTAAAAAAATATATTCGATGAACGTAAAAATTAAAATTTAAATAATAAAAACTGCATCAATTTTAATAAAAATTTCAGGGTATGTGTATTTTGATGTTCCAAACAAGTTTACTTAATCGATATTTATCGATTAACATAGTAAAATTTAGACTTTACTATGTAGCAACTTTCCACGAATTTTAATTATAATAAATACTTAGCTATTTTACTATATATATATAGGACGTGATAAAGTGGGACTCCCCCTCCCTCTAATAAATTACATGATTTAAAAAATCAGTGATTATAAAGAGGTATATTATTAATAAAATTGATAAAAAAATCAAAATTTTTTGGTGATAGTGATTATGAGTGATTTGTGACTATATTGAGGTTTTTTTACTATATTTAAGTCTGTTGCACAATATTGGGTGCTTATATAAAGGTGTGACTATATAGACTGTGATTATAGAGGGGTCAGACTATATAAAATATACTTTTAGATATATTTTTTAATACTAAACAAGCTTTACTTAATATAAGATATTTTTTTTTTAAAGGGCAATTCTGCCTTTATTATTTGGGAACGAGTATAACACTCTAGGATTTTTAGACTACTGCCTACATTCCCTCCCTTCCACAATAAAGACTCGTCTGGTTACCGAAGTACCTAAACACGATCTGCTGCAGTCAAGAATAGTCTCAAATTTTGGTCTTCTAATGCATAGAACACTTCAAATTATCACCGACAGGCTCTTGCTAGCTTTGTTAGGATCGCCCCCCTTTCCTTAAAATTTTTTCTTCTTCATACAGGACAGAATGAAAAAGGTGGAAAGTACCAATAAACTACCAAGAAAACGAAAAGCTAAAATCATGTGACCGATACAAAAAAGAAAAAGCTTAAGAAAAGAGGCCAATCCTGACTAGGGAAAGAAAAAAAGAAAGAAAACAAAGAAAAAAGGATAGAACTGACAAATACTACATTTAAAAATTATATAGCACTGCGTAAGGAATCGCCTCACCTAAGTACTATATGTACATAAAAGAAAAAAAAAGACTACACCTAATGGAACTTTCTAGAAAGAAATATCATATGGATTACTCCAAAACATCTCACGTGTCATTTATTGTTTATCTCAAAGGACCTGATTTCACTTGTGACTTGATTTCAATATGGTAGGCGCATTCCCAATATGGACAAAGTAAACATTGCTGACCTTTTGGAGGGGGTAAACTCAATTGCCCACTTTTTAGTGAAATTTTGAAAAGTCCAAAGGGCGAGAGACGATACTTGTATCCAAAGTTTAAGGAGTGTACATCCAAAATAAACCTCATTTTTTTGTTGTTCTCTACTGTTTTTCCACAGGTCCCTTCATCGACGAAAAAAAAAATGTTTGTATCTCCACCAAAATTTCTCATACAAGGGCACCACCTTCTGCCAGTTATCTTGTAGGCAGACACTTTTGGCTTGCATGCCAAATATACAAAGGAGTTCCCTGTTTAGGTAGTTGACCTCTGTAAAAACCATTTCTTGTGTTATCCTACTATACATCAAGTATAGGCAACGCTCTAACAAAAAACTTTTTGTTTTTCTTCTGTCAAAAAATTTGGTCCAGGTGATCATTGGAAAGAGTTGACTTAATATAAGATATTATATTATAATCAATTAGTAAATCATTAAATAAAATATATTTTTAATATTTTTAATAAAATTAGAGCACTAACAGATATTATATAATATCTTTTCACAAACAACTCTTTCTGATAATCTCTTGTACCAAATTTTTCAAAAATACTGACCTATAAAAACTTTATAGTTAACATATCTATATACAACAAAACTTCACCAAGCTGCTGTTGAGTACAAAGTTTATTCACTGAATGTTATGCGCCTGAAATAGAGATAAAAAAGATATGCAAACTTTTAAGCAAAGCATCTTGGAAGGCTTTGGTACTATTGAGCAAAAATATATAGTGAGACTCTATAGCTTTGGGCATCCATAAATAACGTTATGTACCCCCTCATAGTAGTGCTTGACCCCTCTACTAGGGTTCCGCAATTTGATTTGATCTTCAAATATTTGAATCAAATATTTGATCAAATTCAAATTCAAATTTGACTATATTTAATTTGATCAAATTCAAATATGGCCAAATTTGATTTGATTTGACAAATATTTGATTTGATTTGAATATTACTATTAAAAATTCAAATTCAAATATTTGAATCAAATTAAATTCAAATTAGGGTCAATTTGATTTGATCAAATTCAAATTGATCCAATATTTGATTTGATTTGAATTTGAGGAACCCTACCCTTTACTATATAAAAAAATTTTTCAAAATCCGTATGTTTATATATAAAATTTTAGAAAAACTTTATATGTTGTGACACAGTAATCTGATTTGGATGATTTAGGTACAATTCAGTTTGTCCCAGTAAGACGAGATGAATCCAATGATACCAAAATCATTTTATTTGGATCACTAGATTAAAAGTTATTCACAAAAAACTATTGATTTTATAGTAATTTTATAAGAAAACATAATAACCAAAAGTATTTGGCAAATAACTTTTGATCCAGTAATCCAAATAAATGAAATTGGTACCATTCAACTCCTCTCGCCAAAACAAATCAAATGCTACCAAAATCATTAACTTTAGACTACTAGTTTAATTTTTAGACAATTTTTTAAAAAAAAATTACGTTATATTTTTTTTACCCCTATTTATTAAGAAAAACGTTATCATTTGTCCAACCCTCTTGTATAACATTATTTATAGATGCCCTTTGTCAAGTTCTATAAATATGAAAATAGATATAGAGGCTTGGTTAGATATATTATTCTATACAGCATAACTCTTTCAAACTCCTTTAGGTTTGGTACTTCTTCCCTGTACTCTTTGGTCTTTTCAAAATTTCAAAAAAGTGGGCATTTTGGTTTACCCCCTTCAAAAGATCAGCAGTGTTTACTCTTTTCAAATTGGAAAATGCACTTTCTAAATTGGAATCAAATTATGAGTGAGGTCTGTTTTTGTATATGATAAACAAAAAGGACATATCAGAGATTAGGAGGGATGGCATAATAGAATTTTTTGCTAGAACATCCTTTTAGACATATAGAATTCTTTTTTTTTCTTTTGATATACATATAGTATTTGGTATAAAACATTATCTTTGTACAATACTATATAATTTTTATAGTTATGCATAGGCATTAATAGTAGTATTATGTTTTCTTTCTTTTTGCTTTTTTCTTCTTTCATTTCATTTTTATATTTTTGTCAAATTTGGTTTTTCATTTAGATAGTAGTTGATATCCTTTATTTTATTTTTTCTTTCTATATTTTCTCTTTACTTATTGTAGTTTTTCTTTTAGTAGGCCTTTTTTACTAGAAAAGTTAAAAGAGAAAAGTTTAAAAAAGATAATCTTAATACGGCAAGCATGTGCCAGCTGGTGATAAAAGGGAACAAATTTTTAGTAAGTTGAGAATCTGAATTGAGGCAGAAATTTGATAGACAGGTTATACCAGGATGAAATCAGATGAGCATTCTGTTATAGTAAAATGTAATATATACATAAATACAGTTTGTATAATAAAGTCAACAGACACAGAAGACAGAATTGCTAAATTAAAAAAATATATAATATTTTTTTATCAAAAAAGCTACCTCTTTTTTCTTATATTATATATGAATTATATATATAATATATTATATCTAGCTATCCCTTTCCACAAGATATTATATAATATCTGTCAGTGCCTTTATACAAAATACTACTATTCTATAAATTTTACTAATTAATTGCTCTAAATAAACTTGATTAGTACAAAAACATATATTATTTTAGTATATATTATTTTATTTTTTATGCAAATTTAAATTTTAATAGAAATTACCAAAATTAATTATTATTTATTCAAATTTTTAAAAAAATAAAATCAAAATACCAATTGATATAGGGTTTTTTGAACAAGTTTACTTCGTACAATAAGTTATAATTAATTAGTAAAATTTCAAGTAATTTACAATTTGATAATTTTATTAATAAAATTGTACAAAATAGACCTTGGGTTCGATAGCATAGTGGTTATGCTTCAAGGTCACAAATCGGAAGGTTGCTACCGTATTTTCCTGAAAATAAGCTACCTTTTTTGGGCAAAAAGTTACACAAAAAATCGGGGGTAGCTTATTTTCGGGTAAAATCGATTTTTGACTGATCGCGGAAAGTTGCAACATAGTAAAGTCTAAATTTTACTATATAAATCGATTAAAATCGATTAAGTAACCTTGTTTGGAAGATCAAAATACACTTACCCTGAAATTTTCATTAAGATCGGGGAACTTTTTATTATTTAACTTTTAATTTTTACGTTCAACGAATATATTTTTTTAAAAAATTTTAATTTTTTCGCCATACGTAAAAATCATAATCACTTAATAAAAAGTTCTCCAATATTTATGAAAATTTTATGGTAAGTGTATTTTGATCTGTTGAATAAGTTTACTTAATCGATGTTAATCGATTAACTTAGTAAACTTTAGACTTCACTATGTAGCGACTTTTTTAATCGTGGGGGTAGCTTATTTTCGGGTTAAAGACGTTTTGGAGTTTTTTGACCAAAAGAGGGGGTAGCTTATTTTCGAAGGTAGCTTATTTTGGGGAAAATATGGTAGTTCAAATCTTGTTGGTAGCAAATGTTAATTTTTATTAGAAAACTAAAATACTATGGAAAACAGGAACCCAGAATATCAATCAATAGACTTAATATAGTAATTGGTATAACAAACCTTCAAGGCTTAACTCGTCAGTTAGGATCTATAATTTGTTTAACTAAAGTAATAAGACATAATGAAGATCAAGTCATGAACTCTTGGCAGCATTTTTTCAGAGACTATGGCCATTGTTAGATTAGTAGAGACTGAAGTCCAAGATTAAAACTTGAAAAATAAGACTATATAGGACATGTGTCCTACTAGCTAACTTTAGGCTACAAATAAAGTAGTCTGAGTTGTATATTCATTAGTAGCTTAATAACTTTCTGTACATCTATATACATGTATTACAATCTTATTAAAATTAATAAAAGAATCAAAACATGGTCTCAGTTATAAAAAAGAAGAAAAATTGTACAAAATACTAGATTTTTACTTCTTACTCTAAGTAATCTAGTTTAGTATCCAAATATATATATATATTTGGACTCAAACTGGTTTGCAAACTTCAAACCAAACCTGAACTAAGTGAGTTTGAGTTTGGCCTGAGTTTGAAATTTAGTAAAATTTAAGTTTGAATCTAGTATTGAACCTAAACCTAACTGAACTTAGATATAGGAATACTAGTTTAAATGCATATATATTAATATTATTGTTACTCAATTCTCTAAAAGTTATTTTCATCTATAGCTTATTTTTTCAATAAGACATTAGAGTGTCCAATATTGGTTTGATTACTAATATAATGATTTTTTAGATTTTCCAAAATTATTGCAAATTAAGAATAGTCACACAATATATAATGCAGAACTAGTATAATTAGCTTCAAAATACTATTTTAAAATAAATAAAGATATAATAATATTTTAATTATATTATATAAGATATAATATATTTGCTAGAGTTAAATAATTTTAGTTTTATAGTTATACCTCTATATAGTTACACTTTTAGGATACAAAAGTGGTAATTATATAGAGATGCGACTAATATAGAGAAAATGCTACATAATTACAATTATAATAAAATTATATTAAAAAAACATTGTGATTATATAGAAGTATTAATAATTAAAAATTTTTTAAATTATATTTTTTTAAATGGATTTACTAAAATGCATTTATAGTATTTTACACTATATTATACAAAACTATTAGAATAGCCAATCAAAATTTAAAATCAGATGTAATATAAAATTTTGTTTTTTGTTTATTTTTTAAAAAAATATCATATATCAAAATTTTTTGAAACCACCTTTGGGGCTCTAATAAAAAAAGATAATACCTATTTCCACTATGGTATTTTGCTATTTCTACTATGGTTACATAAAAAGTTTCTATTTTCAGATTTTAATTTAATATTGTATATTATAATTTTAATTATCTTCAATTAATCCAACTTGATTAGATTACCAAAATAAGGCTTGTGTAATATTATACAATATTAGCGGCATGTAACCAAAAAATATTTTTGCAAAAACAATGTACCAGGCCTTTGTGTAATATAAGTGCATATATTGTATAACCTGTATATGTACTGTGATCTTGGATATTGCTAACAGATATTGCCGCTACGCTTTGAACAATTAGTTTTTAGGATTAGGGTTAGATTACCAAAATAAGACTTGTATAATATTACACAATAGAGGGCATCCATAAATAACGTTATGTACCCCCTCATAGTAGCGCTGGACCCTCCCCTCTACTATATAAAAAAATTTTTCAAAATCCGTATGTTTATATATAAAATTTTACAAAAACTTGAATATATTATGTTCCAGTGGTCCAATCTGGATGATTTTGGTACGATTCGATTCGTCTCTATGAGACGAATCCAATGGTACCAAAATCATTTCATTTGGATTACTGGATCACGTTTTATTAACGAAATACTATTGATTTTATAGTAATTTTATAAGAAAACATAATAACCAATAGTATTTCGTTAATAAAACGTGACCCAGTGCTCCAAATCAAATGAAATTGGTACCATTCGAATCCTCTCCTCGAGACGATTCGAATGGTACCAAAATCATCCAATTTGGACCACTGAATCAAGCTTTAGACAAATTTTAATAAAAAAATTGCGTTATATTGGAGGGGACCCCCCCTATATAGTGAAAAATCATTATATTTTGGGGGACCCCCCTCAAATATAACGTTATTTATGGATGCCCACATATTAGCAGTGTATAACCAAAAAATTATTTTTATGAAAACAATTGTATAACCAATATATGTACTGTGATTGGTTATGGTTAGGGTTAGTATTAGGTTAAGATTAGAGTTTAGAATTAGGTTTATTATTTTAAATTCTAAAAATAGAAAATTTTGTATAACCATAGTGGAAATAGCAAAATATTATGATGGATAGTAGCCTCATAGTAAATGATTGAAAAAACTTATATCTTATAATTTATTAAACTGATTTTAATAATTTACTACTATTAGAATTACAAAAATTAGCTTTACAACTTTTAATTAAGCAACTATAAAGAGTTATATAATAAAAAATACTTTTATATATAAGCAAGTCATATTTCTGTATTATAAAAAAATATATGAATTTCTGATTTTGTTTATTGAAAATTCTAAATTTATATTTGTGTTACACATGGGTATTAATTTGTAAATCCAAACATGCCAATTATGAAAGAATTAAATCTCTTGCTTTATAATTAGAGTAAGAATGAAGTTTGAAATTGGTGCAAATATAGTTTATACCAAAATTTTGCAAAAAAAATTTTTTTTAAAAGCCAAAAGGTGGTTTCATAATTAAAATTTTGAGATATAACAATACACTATGTGTACACACTAGTGTACAAATAGTAATTCTCTTGTTTATTATAAGGCTTATTATTTTTTGTTTCCTTTAAAAATGATTATTTTAGCATTTTGTGTTAGATTTAGTTATTTTTGATCTTTAAAATTGCTAATACACATAGGCATAATATTAGAGAGCGAAACTGCACGAATTGTTATCATTCTACTTAATGGGACCTCATTAAGTTAAACAATCTGCTAGTCATTATATCTGAATTGGGCTACTGGATCAAAAGTTACTATAGATTTTTAAAAAATATGCTACCTTTTTTTAAACAATTTTAAACCCAAGAAATTAAAGATAGCTTATTTTTGGACTATATATTTTTGAAAATTTATCCTAGTAGCAGAGATAACTTATTATTAGGTGTTATTTTTTAAAAAAAAATTCTTATATATATAAATTTTTGCAAATAGGTTTTGTGTGTACATACATACTTAAAAGCTAGTATAAAACATAATATCTGCCACATTTGATACTATGTTTAATAAAGCATATACTAGTATTTGTATATATATGATATATATAGAGTAATATAGTAATATTTTTTTTATTACTACTATATATCTATAATTTCAATTTTCTTATTTTTATTCTTTTTTTTAATTTTTTTTAGTATTTTTTTATTCTTATTTTATTTAATATTTTTTATGAAAATTTCTTAGCTTATACATAGTGTATATACATATATAACACAAATATAGATCTTATAAATAAGCATAAATTTTATTTTTTTATGCAGTACTTTTGTTTTATTTTATTTTAATACCTTTTTTAGATAATGATGTCATTCAGATTTGGTGGTCATTTTTGTTACACTTTGTATATCATTGGTACCACTATCATAAGAGAATTTTATTTGCTATTGAATTGTCAAAGTCATTGAAGCTGTCACTTTCAGTATTGTCATTTTCAGTGTTGTTGCCTTCTTTGTTGTTATTTGTGGGTCTTGTTAATATTTTGTTGGCTTTGGTATTTGCCATTGTTGTTGCTAGCATAAATGCATTTTGTTACTTTGGCGTTCGTCACATGAAGTTGTTGCTGTGCTTTTTCTTTCGTTAAAGTAATTTGGCTATTACTTTGTTAAGGTCATGTAGTTAGAGTTTATTGGTTAGGGTTAGTTGTCAGGTTTAAGAATGATTATCAAGGTTGGAATAATTATATCCCTCTTTTTAGGTTTTTTAAGGCATCTCTGAGCTTAAAAATTCTGGAAAAGTATATTTCTGTTGTTTGCTATCATTTTTTGTTGAATTTGTCTAACACTTTCTTTTTAGTTATTGATCAAAGGTATCAGAGAACTTGTCGCTCTAATTATAGGCATATTCAGGAAGTATGATTTTGTTATTCTAGTTGTCATAAACTGTAGATGCACTTTACTAATGTTTTCTGTTTTTTCTTTGTAGATATCAGTAGATTAAAACATTCAGTTAAGTTGTAACTCCAATTATTGAACACATTTCGGGAAGTATAATTTGTTGTCTTGGTTGTTATGATCTGTGAATGAGTTTTACTAATGACTTTTTTCTTTTCTTGGTAATAATAGAACGATGGCATTTAGCAAACTTTTCTGGTTAAATTTTGGGAAGTATGATTTGTTGTTCTAGTTGTTCTAAGTTTGTTATGCGCTTTACTGCCAATTTCTTTTTTTTTTCTTTGTAGGTAATATTAGATCGAAGGCATTTAGCGAACTTGTCTGGGTGTATTTCAGGAAGTATGATTTGTTGTTCTGGTTGTTCTGATCTGTAATGCACTTTACTAATGCTTCTTTGTTTTTCTTTGTAGATAACAATAGATTAAAGACGTTTAGTGAACTTGTCTGAACATATTTTGGGAAGTATGATTTGTTGTTCTGATTCTTCTAATCTGTGATTTGCTTTACTAATGACTTTTTTTTTTTTTTTTGTAAATAACAATGGATTGAAGGTGTTTAGAACTTGTTATTCAAATGGTTGAGCATATTTCAGAAAGTATGATTTGTTTTGGTTGTTCTGAACAGTGTATACACTTTACTAACACTTCCTTTTTTCTTTGTAGGTAGCAATGAATTGGTTTGATCAGTTATGTACTAGTTATGTAGTCTTCCCATTTTCACTATGTTTGGCATTGCTGCTTCATTGTTCCTATTATTGATGTTTTGCCATTTTGTGTGGCATTAATATTTTTAAGCTTGTTGTTATATGATGGTGTCTGGTTAAGATTAGAGTAGTTGGAATCAAGTTGGTTAGTGTTGATAGTAGTATTAGATTAGCATTCTAGAATTGTTGTTGCGCATTAGTATATAATGATGATCAAATAATTCTTGCTGCATAATGATGATATAATAATTCTTGTTGCATAACGATGATATAATAATGGTCATTGCACGATAAGTCATAAAAACGATTCGGTATTACAGAATTACATAAATCGTGGTTTATTTGATTTAATAAAATTTGATTGGACAATACGTAATCACGTGACACATGTATGTACACATAGTGTACGAATAGAAATACTCTTTTGTTTATTTATTTTTTTTATTTGATTTTTTTTATTCATTTTATTTTTATTTTTTAACATTTTTTATTTTTTTTATTTTTTTTTTTTAAATTTTTAAATTTTATTTTTTTACTTTTTTTTTTTATTTTTTAACATTTTTTATTTTTTGTTTTTTTTTTTTAAACTTAAAACTTTTTAATTTTTTTTAACATCATTTTTTATTTTCAATTTTTCAATTTTTTATTTTTATTTTATATTTTAGTTTTTTTAAACATTCTTTTTGTTTAATTCTTTTTAATTTTAATTTAGAACTTAATTAAGCATCACACCCTGCGATATGTTTTACATCGCATTTTAATGATATCTAAATATTCCACCTTTCGAAAAATAATTCCTTGCAAAATTTTGGTATATACTATTGCCCTGTCCTAATCCCTAATCCTAACGTTATTCTAATATTATTTTAACCAAAGTTTTGTTAAAGTTATTAACAATTGTTCGGCCGTTTGTTACAAGAACTACAAATTATATTTATTTATACATGCGATGAATTAGCACATCGCTGTATATATTTATTCTAATAATGATAATAAAATGTCGCACGAATTTTTAAAATTTTTTGGGATTTATTTGTCAGTTTATTTTTTAGAGATGAGTTTAGGTTTAAGATTAGAATTAATAACTAAGAATATATATGGATTTTAGCCGAGCATATATTTTCAAATCTCGACCCAAGATTTTAGCAACAACTAATTTCAGCAACAGCCACTACAATTGTGTGAATGATTATCATCACTACAGAATTTTCCAAAATTAGGGATGTTATAGTCCATTCTAGTTCGGTTTAGTTAATAAAGAATCATTTATACTTTATGACTAACTATTAATTTTCGGACTAGACCGGACTTGGTCCATACAATTGAGACCGTTATTAGTACTAATTGGGTTGTCACGATTTAATGTACAATTTTAGTTTAAAAATAATACAATCAAGTTTATATATATATTTAAAATGGCTATTTTAATATTATTATCACTATGCATATTTATTACAACATTATGACGATAGATTATTATTATTATTTTATTATTATTACTATCATTATTATGGAAATTTATTAGTTTACTCATAGTGTACATATACGGGTATAATTTATTGAGTTACAAATTTGTATAACATGCCAATCAAAGAATTTCTATAAACGAAAAATTAGACACTTGCTTTGGGTTGGGGCGAGCATAGTTTATACCATAATTTCTCGAGGGAATTTTCGCAGCTGATGCTGAATTTGGCTGATGATGAAATCTGGGATCAGCGATTTGAAAATACAAACTCTGCTTAAATCCACATATACTCTTTAGTAATCAATTATAACCCTAAACCCTAACCCAAAACTAAAAAAAAAAACAAAAAAAAAAAAAAAAACAGACAAAAACAATCCAAAAAATTTTTAAAAATTCGTGCAAAATAGGTTCAAATTTCATCATCAGCCGCGACATTGATTAATGATTAATGACTCTAATGACTCAAGGATTAAAAAGAAGCATATATACGGTATAGAAAATAAGAAAAAAAAAACTTACACACATTCAAGATTCTGTACCATAGAAAGAAGAATACAAAATAACTGTAATTTACAGAAAAAAATTAAATAATGACTCGGTCCGATTAATAAGACGAATCAGTGATTAATGCAGAAACATGTATAATATTTTATAATAAGTATAACAAAGAAAATAAACCACTTATTTTTATTATATAAGCTCAGAGTCAAATGATTAAAAGTGCATTTTGTTACATCACTAATAATTTTCGAAAATTTTAACCATTTGTTTTTACATAGTACAGGAATAAAGGCAATTTCGAAATTTAAAAGTTAAAAGGATGATTGTTTTTACATAGTACAGGAATAAAGGCAATTTCGAAATTTAAAAAGTTAAAAGGATGATAAATAATTTTAAAAAAGAATTGCATGAATGCAATACATAGGAAAAAGAGCCTATATAATAAATTAACGAATAGAAAACCGAAATAAAGCATTTTACAAAACATAAAAAAAAAAAAAATCCGTCAACAGACTATGCATCTAAATTTATTGTGTTAGATTACATTGAAGGTCATTCTTCACGCACCTAATACAAGGAATTGATTCTTGATGACATTTTTTTTTTGCGCGCCTACAATGAGTACACGCTTTCTTAGCATGAGAACGTTTCTTAGATTTATCATCCTCGGCAAGATTTTCGTTTTCATCAGTTTCACTGATGTAATTATCATCGACATCGCTAGGAATTTTCTCTTCTTCTCTATATTTGTTTTTTTTCGATCGTCTAGAAGATCGTCGATTATCATTATCATAAATTGTATCGGAACCATATTTTCGTTTGATAAGACGATATTTGTTGTTATCTTCTAACGAATACCAAGTTGCAGTAATGATATGATCTTCTTTTTCATCAACTAAAGAAAAGCTTTCTACGGAGAACGCCTTCGAAATTTCTTGACGAATATCATCTTTGGAATCTGTTGGAAAAAATTTGAACTTGGTATAACCTTGATCAGGTCTTTCAAATTTATTTACATCAGCTAATTTAATCGATACACATTTTGGCGAGATTGAAGAAGAAGTAGAAGGTGTAGATACTTGAGATTGATACTGAGCCATTGATACGAATTAATAATATATGAAAAAATATAATTAACGAAATTGTGTTTGCGTTTAATAATCAAATTTGATATCGAGTTCAATGTTTTTAATAACAATAAACATAATTAAAAAAAAAAGCGAGTTACACATTAACATTCGACGTAACAGATAATTTTATTCGGTTAATATGAAAAATTTTCAAAAAAATTGCGAAAGATTTTTTGAGCAAAAAAAAAAAAAAAAAATAAATTTTGTATGTCTAATTTTATTTTTTTTTTTTTTTTTAAATAAAAATTCAAAAAAAAAAAAAAAATAAAATTTAAACATGAAAATTTTACATAATTTTTAAAATGGTTTAAACGAAATGTTTAGTAAACAATCGAGTTAAATCATTAAAAAAAAAAATAGCGATTTACTAAACAGTTTTTAAAGGATTTTGTAACGTTTGGCGAGACACAAAAACTAGACTTTAGAGACCTATTTATGAACTTTCTTATCAAGTACATTGTATATATAAAAACTACAATTCCGGATTAAATCAATATAATATATTTGGACATATTTCATAAATACTTTAAAATCTTTAAAAAAAAATTCCGTGTTTATGAATGAATGCTTTGTTAAATGAAATATATTATTAGACTAAGAGCATATAATTACCCGAAATATAAATAATTAAGATCATTATGAGTCGATTTAGCAAAAATTAACTAACTCTAATTAGACTTTAAATTTATCATAATTACCTTATCTAGTCAGGCGGGAAATTTAGTCTCGGGTTACACGGTTTTTGGATGTTCTTTTATTGTTACCTAATAGTAGACGTCATATACCTTTTATTTGCTATCGGAGTTGTAAATATATACATTACTAACTTTTAATTCATTAAATTATTTGCTGCATAATTATATAATTAAGGAAAATTAAAGAATTTATATTTTAAAGCAAACAAACAAAAAGTTTTCTTTAGCATTAAATAAATTATCGCATAAAATTGAACATTCTATATAGAATATGAATGGAATTAAAATAAAAATAAATTTAAAAATAATTCTCATCATAACGACAAGGAAATCACCAAATATTTAAAATGGTAGATCTAAAAAAATTTCTTTTTGGAATTTATTAAATGGATAAACTTCCAAAAGCAGTGAATAAATAAATTCTTTAATCCATACCTTTTTCTGGTTAGTAAGGACTGTTATATATGGAAATTCGGAGCTATCGGAGTACGGATTGATTTTCAGGTACGTACGTACGTACGTACAGTACGTACCTGCGTATTTATGTTATTTACGTACATACGTACATACGTACATGCGTACATGCGTACATGCGTACATACGTAAACAAACATTACTTATTCTGAAATTTAACAATTACAAATTGAAAATGGTTATTGAATATCGCGGGCCGAAGTCCGATAAAACGCAGTATACTGTATTAATTTTTTTTTTCTTTAATTGGCTATCATTTCTTAATATTTCTTTATTACTATAAGATTATTTATACAGAATAAAAAAAAAATAAAATAAAAAAAAAAAAAAATTAAGGTTGTAAATTTTATAATTCCGATCACTATAACAAGGTAACAGGAATTGACGTAAAATAAGATTATTGATATTTTTATTTAATTTTCTCTCAGACATAAATTATTTCTTTTTATTTAGCGAACAGTATTTTACATGATTTTCTTGGCAATTCTTCATAATAGCAATTACTAATTAAAGTACTAATTTTACTAATTGTAATAATAAAACGATATATATCGGATTGCTGAAATAAACTTTAGTAATAGTTATATACTTGGTAATGCTTCGCAGATGATCATTTAGAACTTGATGTAGTAAAGTAATTTTTGGTAAATAGTAACCCGATATCTTACATTTCTAGGCGTTAAAAATTTATTAGTACTCCCTAGGACCGACAATTTACTATTAAATTTAACAAAATTGACAATGGGTGGGTACTTTAACAACAGGATACTATTTTGCCGAGAATTGTCTAGAATGGATGCATTTATCCGCTGCAGAATACGTATTACTAACATTAGTCGGACTTTTCATGTGCCTATTGCGTGATTGTGGCTAATGCGGGTAAATTTACTTATTAGGTAAGTGCTTTTATGAAATGGATTTACAAATTTGGTTATAGATCTGACGTAATATTATTAAGTAATGATAGTGTGGCTACCAACAGTGGCTTTTTTTGATAGCCATATTTTAACATGTTTAGCGAATAGATAGAGTTTAAGAAAATTTCTTAGTAAAAAGTTAAGTATATACCTTTAAGAGTTATTTGTATAGACTTCAGGCTGCCATTATAAAACAATTTCTTTCCAGTTATAATCATTAGTCAAACATGACCTAATTCACATGAGAATGTCCTCCTGAATATTTTATGTTACCAATATAAAATAAAATTTCTAATTTTGAAATCCTAAAGTAATTATAATTAATTTATAATTGTGTTATAGGTTAGTTTAATTTATTTAATACTTAAATATTTGGAAGCGTGCAAACCCGGGTCAAGCTCGAGGCATCCTTTATGCACAAAAATATGAAGGTAACTATTAAAAAGAATTGAAAGACTCTGCTGCAACAGTCCAATCACCTGTTGGCGGGATTTTAAACGATTCTTTTCAAATCCATTTTGCGGAACACTTTACTTTAGTTGGAGAAAATTAAAGTTATTATAATTAATTGTGACTATATATGTATTGTTGTGTTGACTATATTTCTCAATTGTCGGATTGGTCCGTCACATCGCATAAAACGAGTATTTATAAAATTTTTAATGAACTTGGTTTAATGATTATTGTATTAACGTTTCGCAATCAAAATAAATAAAAAAAAAAACCAAAAACGCGCAAAAAAAAAAAAAAAAAAAAAAACTTATTAATATGTAAATTCCTGTTTGTTGACTATTCGGCCGTTATATTACATATCGGTGTTTTATTGGATTTACTATCGGAGTTGCTTTACCCAAAAATTATAATGTAGCACCTTTAAACATCTAAGTACATTCGTACGTACGTACGTTCGTACGTATTGTACGCACACAATTGACTAGCTATTTTGTGACATGTGTCACGAGATTTCATTAAATTATTTTTTACTGCACTCCTTTTTTATTTTTTTTATTAAAAAACGCCCACGCGTTATTTGTATATTGAGTGGGAAACAAGATTTATGGTGATACATGTTTTTTTATCACACGTGGAAGCAAAGGGCTAGGATGAGGCTGGTAGCTGTGGAAATTAGAATAATAGGATGTGGCTGGTGTATTTCTCACGTAGAACAAGTTTACGCATTAAATAATAAGAAAAGATATTGCTTCTCATATAACTTTTAGTGTTTAACAAGTAGAAAAATAATTTAAATAATTAAATATTATTTAAGTATAAAATAATTAAATTCTTCTCGAAACACTTAATCTTTATAATTTTTATGACGCTATTGTTAGTTATCGTTTTTACATGAACAAATAGTATAAACTGTCAATTATCGGAACTTGCAAGGTTGTAATGCTAATTTTATTGCCTTAATTCGATAGTATCATTGGTTTTATTGTTTGCGTGATTCAAAATATGTTTTCTATTTAACTTAGCGTGTTCACAAGCATCTACGATTAATTGAAATGACTCTTCTGAAGATTCATATTGCAAAATGCGGATATTAAATTTAAGTCAATCAGCACAACTCTATGATAGATCTCGACTATCTTTTTCGATAATGAACTCACTTGACCGTCTAAACTATTTTCCACTAATTAACTAGGAAACAGAAGCTGTTGAGGTCCGGAGCCTTAATATCAAATTTAATTCTAACTTCAAAAATATTATAAAATCATTATTCTTTTATTAATTTTTCATGTAATAACCGAAATTTTTTTTATTAAAAAAAATTTACTTGACAGATTTATATATTTTATTTAATGGAAATTTTTTTGAACCCTATTTAACAATTTTAATAATTCATTCAATATACTTTTCTATATATTATAACGAGCTTCTCTATAACGAACTCCGGATATATTTAAGGAGCTTTAATTTTTATATTATGTAAATATAGTTCTTTATAACAAAATTCGTGAGCTTTTAATAAGAGTAATTTTCTATAAAAATTTTTTCCGAACCATCAGCCAGTTATAGAAAAGTCGACTTTTTTTTTATGACAATAAAAAATTTCTCTATGAAAATAAAAATAAGTTTCAAAGTAATAAAGAATTTAATAGATAAACGTCTTTTTTTTGTTTTTTTTTTGAAACTTAAAAGATAATAATGATCGTTATTTTTTCGTTGCAAAAATTATTAGGATTTTTTTTTTTTTGCGAACTTGAATCAAATAATTATAATTTTATATATTAAAAAGTGACAAAGTTTTTTCAATCGGTGAAAAAAAATTCTACGATTGATGCAGAAATATAAAATTATCACTATATACTGTAACTTTAGATCGCTATTTATATCATTATAATTTTTATAATTTTTATGATTGTTGCATTATGCTCAGACATACGTACGTATTTCGGGACATACTCGTATCATATTACAAGGGCATCATAAGTTTGGATAGTAAAATTTTTATTCCAATCTGAACATCAACACAGGGGCACCCGTGACAGAGGTCTGGACAGTAAGTCCTCCACTCCTCAACGGACATATAAATTTAGGTGCCTGAAAGTAACCCTTATTAATATACGTACATACATATAATGAAATGAAATATCTCCTTACATGTGCTAGGTGAATTTTGGACCAGATCTTCTTTAATAGAGAAGTTTCATAAATGTTCAATAATCATTAAGCAAAACTATAAACTTACCAAATCTAACATGCCCTTTCGACTCAACTGAACCTATATGAAGTCTAGTTTTGTGGAACAACTGACTTGCCGTTTTTTCTGCATATACGTACAATTGGTAAACCAATCAATGCCTTAAGTCAATAAATACAGTAATATTAAGATAATAACCAATGTTTAAATCTTATAAGTGAAAAATCTAAAATAAAATTATAATGTACAAGAAAGTACAATAGTGAAAGATCTTTATTCAAGATATAACTCTGTAACAAACTTAACAATTCAAAAAAAAAGAGGTTAAGAAAATATGAAAACATAAACTATCTTTGTGCGATTTATATATATCTTACATAGCTATAATCTCAACTCTGAATAAATAAATTATATAAAGAACAATATATTATTTCATAAATTTCAATTTTATATATACGAAGAGCTACATAGTATAAAATCTGTACTTAAAAAAAAATTCAAAGAATTGACAATTGACTAAATAAATATTTGTATTATAGACAATTATTATAACAAATACATTTACATTATATAACTAGATTGTTATATAAACAAATTTATATTTTCTAATAGCCTTATTCGAAAATTCTGTATATAAATAATTAGAGACGTTTTATTTAATATTAAAGATTTAATTTATAAAATATTCTTAAACTCACCGGCTAGTAATTAATTTAAATATAATTAGTGACGTTTTATTCAATAGTAGATTATTACAGCTAGGCTTCCCTAAATGTAACCCCAAATGTAATACTTCTTTAAATGCAGCTTCAAACACTGGCCCAAATATATTCCTGAACCCCATAAATGCAATTTTTCTTGTTGTTCTCTAAATACAAGGTATCAAAAATTCGGTCCCAACGGATTGCATTAAGGGAGGCCTGACTGTTAACGTTTTAATTTTATAAATAGTCATATACTCACGGACTAATAATTTAATTTACATATAAATAATTGAGATGTTCTATTTAATAGTAAAATATTATAAAAATAGTTGTATGCTCACCAACTAGTAATTTAATTTACATATAAACAGTTAGTGATGTTTTATTTGATTGCAGATTTTAATTCATAAAATAGTCTTAGTAAAATTATAATAAAGCTGTTAATTTATAAAATAATCTTATACTCACAGTCTAGTCTAATAAATTATTATATATACAAATAATTAGATGTTTTATTTTACAATAAGATTACTGTAAAGTTTTACTTTATAGTCTAATACTCGCCGTCTAATAATTTAATTTACATATAGGTAATAAGAGATATTAATTTAATAGTAGATTATTATAAAGCTTTTAATTATGAAATAGTTTTATACTCACCACCTAGTGATAATTTACATAAAAAATTAGAAATTTTTATTTAGTAGTTAATTATGAAAATAGTTTTATACTCACCACCTAGTGATAATTTACATAAAAAATTAGAAATTTTTATTTAGTAAATTATTATAAAGATGATTGCAAAATAATCTTATATATTCACGTCCTAGTAATACAGATAATTTATTTAATATTAAGATTATATTATGTAATTTTAATTTTAATTTTTAAAATAGTCTTATACTCACTCACTAATAATTTGATTTTTACACGAAGAATTAGAGATTTTATTTAAAAGTAGATTCTTATAAAATTTTTATAATTTATAAAATAACTTATACTTACCACCTAGTAATTTAATCTACATACAAATAATTAAAAAAGTCTTATTTAATAGCAAATTGTTACTAAGTGTTTAATTTATAAATAGGTTATACTTACCATCTAGTAATTTGAATTTACACATATATAAATAATTTGCAATGTTTTTATTTATTAATAGTGATTAAAGTTTTTAATTTATAAATAGTCTTATACTTACCTACCTAGCAATTAAATTACATATAAATAATTAGAATTGGTTTATTTCATAAATTATTATTTAAAAAAACAATTAATAAAATACACATTAATCTTATACTCACCGGCTAAAAATTATTTATATACAAATAATTAGATGCTTTATTTTACAGTAAATTTATTGTAAAGATTTATTTTATAAAATGGTCTAATACTCACATTCTAATAATTTAATTTAAATATAGTTAATAAGAAATCTTTTATTTAATAATAGATTATTATTAATTTTTAATTATGAAATAGTTTTATACTCACTACCTAGTAATTTCATTTATATAAAAAAAATTAGAATTTTTTATTTAGTAGTAAGTTATATATAAATTTATTTGCAAAATAATCTTATACCTAGTCCTAGTAATATAAATAATTATTTTTATTTAATATTAAGATTATGATAAAATTTTAACTTGTAAAATAGCTTTATACTCACTTACTAGTAATTTGTTTTACACAAATAATTTTAGATTTTATTTAAAAATAACTTCTTATAAAGTTTTTAATTTATAAAATAACTTATACTTACCACCTAGTAATTTAATTTACATACAAATAATCAAGAAAGTCTTATTTAATAGTAGATTATTATTAAGTTTTTAATTTAAAAATAGCTTATACTTACCACCTATTAATTTAATTTATACATATATAAATAATTGGTGATATTTTTTATTTAAAAATAGATTATTTAAGTTTTTAATTTATAATAGTCTTATACTTACCAGCTAGTAATTAAATTGTATATAAATCATTAATGGTTTATTTTATAAGATTATTAAAAAATAATTTATAAACTACACATTAATCTTATACTCATCGGCTAATAAATTATTTATATACAAATAATTAGATGTTTTATTTTACAATAGGATTATTGTAAAATTTTACTTTATAAAATAGTCTAATATTCACCATCTAACAATTTAATTTACATATAGATAATAAGAAAAATTTTATTTAATAGTAGATTATTATTAATTTCTAATTATGAAATAGTTTTTACTCACCACCTATTGATTTAATTTATATAAAAAAATTAGAAATTTTTATTTAGTATTAAATTATTATAAAAGCTTATTTGCAAAATAATCTTGTACTCACGTTCTATTAATATGAATAATTAAAGATGTTTTATTTAATATTAAGATTATTTAATAGTAGATTGTTATTAAGTTTTTAATTTATAAAATTGGTCATACTTACCACCTATTAATTTGAATTTACACATATATAAATAATTGGCAATGCTTTTATTTATTATTAATAGTAGATTAAAGTTTTTAATTTATAAATAGTCTTATACTTACCACCTAGTAATTAAATTACATATAAATTAGAAATAGTTTATTTCATAAATTATTATTAAAAAAACAATTAATAAAATACGCATTAATCTTATACTCACCGGCTAATAAATTATTTTATACAAATAATTAGATGCTTTATTTTACAGTAAATTTATTGTAAAGGTTTATTTTATAAAATGGTCTAATACTCACCTTCTAATAATTTAATTTACATATAGTTAATAAGAAATCTTTTATTTAATAGTAGATTATTATTAATTTTTAATTATGAAATAGTTTTATACTCACTACCTAGTAATTTCATTTATATAAAAAAAAATAGAATTTTTTATTTAGTAGTAAGTTATATATAAATTTATTTGCAAAATAATCTTATACCTAGTCCTAGTAATATAAATAATTATTTTATTTAATATTAAGATTATGATAAAATTTTATCTTGTAAAATGTTTTATACTCACTCACTAGTAATTTGTTTTAAACAAATAATTTTAGATTTTATTTAAAAATAAATTCTTATAAAGTTTTTAATTTATAAAATAACTTATACTTACCACCTAGTAATTTAATTTACATACAAATAATTAAGAAAGTCTTATTTAATAGTAGATCATTATTAAGTTTTTAATTTATAAAATAGCTTATACTTACCACCTATTAATTTTAATTTACACATATATAAATAATTGGCGATATTTTTATTTAAAAGTAGATTATTTAAGTTTTTAATTTATAATAGTCTTATACTTACCAGCTAGTAATTAAATTACATATAAATAATTAAAAATGGGTTATTTCATAAAATTATTAAAAAACAATTAATAAAATACACTAAATTTTATACTCACCGGCTAATAAATTATTTATATACAAATAATTAGATGTTTTATTTTACAATAAGATTATTGTAAAATTTTACTTTATAAAATAGTCTATTATTCACCGTCTAACAATTTAATTTACATATAGATAATAAGAGATATTTTATTTAATAGTAGATTATTATTAATTTCTAATTATGAAATAGATTTTACTCACCACCTATTGATTTAATTTATATAAAAAAATTAGAAATTTTTATTTAGTATTAAATTATTATAAAAGCTTATTTGCAAAATAATCTTGTACTCACGTTCTATTAATATGAATAATTAAAGATGTTTTATTTAATATTAAGATTATTTAATAGTAGATTGTTATTAAGTTTCTAAATTATAAATAGGTTATACTTACCACCTAACGATTTGAATTTACACATATATAAATAATTGGCAAGCTTTTATTTATTAATAGTCGATTAAAGTTTATAATTTATAAATAGTCTTATACTTACCACCTAGTAATTAAATTATATATAAATAATTAGAAATGGTTTATTTCATAAATTATTATTAAAAAACAATTAATAAAATACACATTAGTCTTATACTCACCAGCTAATAAATTATTTATATACAAATAATTAGATGCTTTATTTTACAGTAAATTTATTGTAAAGGTTCGTTTTATAAAATGGTCTAATACTCACCTTCTAATAATTTAATTTACATATAGTTAATAAGAAATCTTTTATTTAATCGTAGATTATTATTAATTTTTAATTATGAAATAGTTTTATACTCACTACCTAGTAATTTCATTTAGATAAAAAAAATTCGAATTTTTTATTTTGTAGTAATATATAAATTTATTTGCAAAATAATCTTATACCTAGTCCTAGTAATATAAATAATTATTTTTATTTAATATTAAGATTATGATAAAATTTTAACTTGTAAAATAGTTTTATACTCACTCACTAGTAATTTGTTTTACACAAATAATTTTAGATTTTATTTAAAAATAAATTCTTATAAAGTTTTTAATTTATAAAATAACTTATACTTACCACCTAGTAATTTAATTTACATACAAATAATTAAGAAAGTCTTATTTAATAGTAGATCATTATTAAGTTTTTAATTTATAAAATAGCTTATACTTACCACCTAATAATTTTAATTTACACATATATAAATAATTGGCGATATTTTTATTTAAAAGTAGATTATTTAAGTTTTTAATTTATAATAGTCTTATACTTACCAGCTAGTAATTATTACATATAAATAATTAAAAATGGGTTATTTCATAAAATTATTAAAAAACAATTAATAAAATACACTAAATTTTATACTCACCGGTTAATAAATTATTTATATACAAATATTTAGATGTTTTATTTTACAAAAGATTATCGTAAAGTTTTTTACTTTATAAAATAGTCTAATATTCACCGTCTAACAATTTAATTTACATATAGATAAGAGATATTTTATTTAATAGCAGATTATTATTAATTTTAATTATGAAATAGTTTTTACTCACCACCTATTGATTTAATTTATATAAAAAAATTAGAAATTTTTATTTAGTATTAAATTATTATAAAAGCTTATTTGCAAAATAATCTTGTACTCACGTTCTATTAATATGAATAATTAAAGATGTTTTATTTAATTAATATTAAGATTATTTAATAGTAGATTGTTATTAAGTTTTCAATTTATAAAATAGGTTATACTTACCACCTAGTAATTTGAATTTACACATATATAAATAATTGGCAATGCTTTTATTTATTAATAGTAGATTAAAGTTTTTAATTTATAAATAGTCTTATACTTACCACCTAGTAATTAAATTATATATAAATTAGAAATGGTTTATTTCATAAATTATTATTAAAAAACAATTAATAAAATACACATTAATCTTATACTCACCGGCTAATAAATTATTTATATACAAATAATTAGATGCTTTATTTTACAGTAAATTTATTGTAAAGGTTATTTTATAAAATGGTCTAATACTCACCTTCTAATAATTTAATTTACATATAGTTAATAAGAAATCTTTTATTTAATAGTAGATTATTATTAATTTTTAATTATGGAATAGTTTTATACTCACTACCTAGTAATTTCATTTATATAAAAAAAAATTAGAATTTTTATTTAGTAGTAAATTATATATAAATTTATTTGCAAAATAATCTTATACCTAGTCCTAGTAATATAAATAATTATTTTTATTTAATATTAAGATTATGATAAAATTTTAACTTGTAAAATAGCTTTATACTCACTCACTAGTAATTTGTTTTACACAAATAATTTTAGATTTTATTTAAAAAGTAATTCTTATAAAGTTTTTATTTTATAAAATAACTTATACTTACCACCTAGTAATTTAATTTACATACAAATAATTAAGAAAGTCTTATTTAATAGTAGATCATTATTAAGTTTTCAATTTATAAAATAGCTTATACTTACCACCTATTAATTTTAATTTACACATATATAAATAATTGGCGATATTTTTATTTAAAAATAGATTATTTAAGTTTTTAATTTATAATAGTCTTATACTTACCAGCTAGTAATTAAATTACATATAAATAATTAATGGTTTATTTCATAAAATAATTTATAAACTACACATTAATCTTATACTCACCAGCTAATAAATTATTTATATACAAACAATTAGATATTTTAGTTTACAATAAGATGATTGTAAAGCTTTACTTTATAAAATAGTCTAATACTCACCGTCTAAAAATTTAGTTTACATATAGATAAGATGTAGGTTATTAAAAATTTCTAATTATGAAATAGTTTTGTACTCACCACCTAGTGATTTAATTTATATAAAAAAATTAGAATTTCTGTTTAGTGGTAAATTAATATAAAAGTTTATTTGCAAAATAATCTTGTACTCACGTTGTAGTACTATAAATAATTAAAAATGGTTTATTTAATATTAAGATTATTATAAAATTTTAACTTGTAAAGTAGTCTTATACTCACTCGCTAGTAATTGGATTTATACAAATAATTAGTGATTAAAGATATTTAATATAGTAAATTAATTTAATTACAAATAATTAGAGATGTTTTATTTAATGATAAGTTAATACCATTCGCCAAGGAAGGAGTAATAATTGTCAATTGGACAATTAACATCAAAATTGCGAAAGCTTTTGCAAATTGCATCTTTTTGTTTCTTTCTTTCTTTCCTTTTTTTTTTTTTGCTTTTTTTTTTGAAAAAAGAATAAATAAAAAAACGAAAAGTGTTGATTAACTTTTAAAAAAGCATGCATTTATAAAACTGCATTTTCAAAGCCACTATAAGCCTTTCTTCACTAAGTTACAACAATAAGCTTATTTTTTGAAACAATTTATCAGGTATAATTAGCTAACTTTAAAAGCCAATGCTCAGCACAAACAATAATAAATCTCTATATATAAACAAATTTATCAATTGAAATATCGATATTAATAATGATTGTGTATGGTCATGGGTATTAATTTGCAAATCAGAGTAACATGCCAATCAAACCAATTTTTGTAAACATAAAACTAAGGAAGGCTTGGGATTGGGGTGTAGTATGGTTTATATCAAAATTTTCACACAAATTTTTTTTTTTAGAAGCCAAAAGGTGATTTCATAATTGACATTTTGAAATATCGGTGGGGTTCCTATATTGACCGTGTATAATTATACCGAAGTCTTGCATTTGTAATTTCAAAACCTCTTAGACTTAGACTATACAAATGCCACTATAAACATTACTTCACTCTGATACAATAAGCATATTTTTCGAATTTATTACTCAACATAATCACATATGGGCAAATATGTGGAAATATGTGGGGACATGCAGCAGAATATTTAATACCCTAAAATTTTCATGGAGAGTCAGGTCGTTTGACATTACGCTGCCGTAAAAAATTAATATACTGCACCAAAATATATAAATCAATGCTAATAAATATTTTAATCAAACTAAATGTCCTAGTAGGACTCAGACGTCAAATAATATGTCCAAGTAGAGCTTTGACCAATAGAAAGCATTCAGCTGGGACAGATGGGTTTGACACATGATTTTGTATAAACATTATATCCTTAAAATTATTTAAGGTATAGTTTAAATTATTAGGGTATAATCGAGTAATTGTTCTGTATATTTGACCAATTAAATTTAGGAAAAGATGAGGTTCAAATTAAAATTTGATATCTCTAGCTAAGGCCCAATTCTACCGATCCGCCAATATAAGTAAACTTTTGAAGCCATTACCTAGCAATAAACAATAATAAATCTGTATATAAAAACAAAAATATTTTTTTCTAATTAATAAATTGGTATGAGGCTTAGTCATGTCACAAAAATTGTCAATTTCGTGTTCTTAAAACCACTTGGACTTAAAGTCAGACTGTACAAAAAACCATTATAAACTTGCTTCTTCATTTGACACAAACGAAAATGATATGCCTATTTTTTTATTTTTTTTATTTTTTTTTTTTGAAATCATTATCAATAAACTTTTAAAGCGCATCAACAATAATAAATATTTATGGAAAAATACAGAATAACAGATGAATTTTATTTAACAATAAATTGGTATAATATCAAAGCCACTTGGGCTTAAAATCAGAGTTACGAATATCTTTTTCTTTTACCAGGAATGGTGTTATGGTAGTGTTATGTATCATAAAACGCAAAATATGTTTATATAATAAATTTAAATGAAACACAGTATCTTAACCTAATTGGTAATATTTCGGCATAATTCCTGCCAGGTGCATAATTTGTTGAGTTGCAAAACTCATACAGGAGGGTCCCGGATCGGGATGCGTCGGAGTGCATCGGAATCATGGTCGGCTGGATCGGAATTGATCAATTTTCGCTTTGCTTTTCTAAAATTTTTTGAACTTGTCCCCAAGATCATAAAAAATTTTACTAATAAATCATATCCATTCATTAAGTAAAAAATGCCCAGCCGATAATTTTCTATATGAACTTGCTAACAACTAGGGCTAAACACCGACCTAGATCTGACGCATCCGGCCCGGAAACTTGGGGACAGCCCTGTAAAAATCGAGTAGCAAGCAAAAATTTGGCAGTCACGCGATTTCCGAGACTTTTGAGACTTTCGAGACTTCCGATCTCCAAATCGGTAATTCACGTTCCCTTGAACGTAAAGATTTCGGGAGTAACGATGAAAACAAAGAAATCGTATATAGCGCAAAATTTTACTATGACAACTAGCTCCGTTCTCTAAGTAAAAAATGCACATCTAATGATGTGAGGTAATTAGCACGACACATTGCAGTGAAGTTGCAACTTTTTTGTAGTATTGACGTAAGTCATAGCCACAGAAGATATTATGTTATAACGTAGACTGCAGCTCTGATTTATTACGTAATACTGTAGATTGCCTTGATGATATGGCGCAAAATAATAGGTTGAATTGAAGCAATTTATTAAATTTATAATAAATATGGATAAAAAAAAATCTTCACGACAATTATCCAAGACTATAATTAAACAAAATTTTATTTTTATTTTTTAAACTATTGATATAATTTTTAATTTTCTAACGGTATATAATACACTGTTATCTGTATAGATTTTTTTTCATGAATATGGCAAGCATACAACTTACGGCTCACGATAAGGTAGCACCGCCACATATATGTTCACCCTCTATGTGCTGTACATCATGGCTTTTTTATACAAAAAAGTATATATTCAAAATCGTGTTTTACATCAGATGTAGATCCATTTTCAGAATTTGGAGATCGGAAGTCTCGGAAGTAGGGTGTTCAGGATTATGCGAAAGCATAAATATGCACTCAGATCACGTGGCTGAACTATGACTGGTTGTTGGAGACGTTAACTTCATTTGGCAATATTCGGCAGAAAGTAAATTCAGAAAAGTTCCGATGTAGAATAATAAAAAAAAAGCATAATTTCGATCGCATAATTTTAAATTTATTTCGCATCCATCGCATAATCAACCTCAGTTCGCCCGCATAATTTACCTCATCGCATCGCGCATAATCCTGGACACCCTACTCGGAAGCCTCGTAAACCACATGCCACATGACTGCCACTACCTTTTTATTTGTTCGCGAAAATACTCTTTTTATTGTACAGCCATGTTATTGACGACTGTACTAAAAATTCTCATATTTGTGCGGTTTTGTTATCACTGATTTATCAATTTTTTTTCATATAGTTTAAATTTGATCCCAAAAAAAAAAAAAACAAAAGCACGTCTGAAATCTGAGACAGTTAAGCCACAGATACCAATTACTTGACCGACTATATACGTATCCAACGTCAATGTATAAATTTTATTCTCATTTAATTAAATAACTTGGATTTGCACTATATATATTTCATTAAAATTTAAATATTTACAATGCTTTGAAGTTTAATTTATTCATGTGAATTGAAAAGTTCTGTGAAATTAAATGGTTTTTCGATTATTGTCCGAAGCGTAGTACACCATTTCATGCAATGTCTGTTAAAGATAACCAATCAAACTTTTAGATTAGGTAACACAACATATCTCTGCATATCATAACAAAAAAACATTGTAGATTATGTGTATATATATATATATTATTGCTTCGGACATCTATCAGCTCCTGATAACCTAGTATTTATTATCGGAGATGATGCTGAAATCAGATGTGGCTGAAATTGGGGTCTCGATTTGAAACTATAAGCCCTGTTTATCCCAAACTTTACCTCAAAAAAATTTTAAAATTTCAGATGATATCAAAATAGATCAAAATTTCAGCATCATCTCCAATATTTATTAATAAACGAAATTAAATAGTTTTTCGATTATATTTATTAACAAATAAGTGAAAATAAATAGTTTTGCGATTATATTTATTATATATATTTATTAATAAGCGAAATTAAATTTTTTTCAATGATATTTATTAATAAGCGAAATTAAAAGTTTTTTGATTAATTTTGATTTTCTATCGTTAAGTAAAAAATATATTATATATTAATAAAACCTGTTAATAAATTAATAAGCACATATGGGGTGTCTTCAATTAAAAGGACCCATTTTACATATATTTTATTTTGAGATATTTGAGTTTAATTATTTGTTTTGATTTTCGGACTGATCCGGGATCAATCAAATTTCACGATATTGTTGGTTAAAGACGGCAGGTGACTATCAGGTAAACTCGTGACGTGTTGGCTCTACGCAGCCTCATGTCATTTTTCTTTTTACATTATCTTGATTTTTTATTATGTAAATCGACTTTCATTTATAATTAAAACAAATCAATCATGTCAAAATTTATATGAATCTAACGAAAACTCATTTTTCAAAAAAATGTAAAAATGGGCCCTTTTAATTGAAGACACCCCATATGGGCGAATTTGACGCATATGATGATCATTTGAATGTGACAAAATTATGTCATTACTATCATTATAAAAAAATAATAAATTTGGCCCATGGCCAGAAAAAGTCGGCTGAGTTTCATGTTTATTTCCTTTTTTAGAATCAGCGTACAACCGGAGTGAAATTCCCTAAATAGGGGGTCGTCTAAAGCGGAGTAGAATCACGTGACAATTGGCCAATCAAATTATCGAATTTTGATGATCTTCGGTGAAGCAAACAAAAAAGCGAAGCGAAAACCTTGAAAAATACAAAAAATGGCAGTCTAAACCTACCTTGGTGTTTTAATTAAAAATGTCGGGAAGGCAATTTTGCTTATATATTATAACCTAAAAATCTCTCTAACCCTAACTTAAGATGACCCTAACCCTAAAGTTAATTCGATAAAATATATTATAAGAATCTACTCCGCTTTAGACGTCCCCTAAATAGGAAATCAAAATCCAAAATAGGAAATCAAAATAAGCCGAACTAAGAACTTAATTGGTTAAATTCAAGATAATCACAAAATTGATGTGCAAATTGAAAATATCACACTAATGAAAATGTGTCGAATCCACCCATATGCAAAGCAAAAGAACACAGATACTTTTAATTCAATTGATTTTAGGCAATATTTGTGCTTAAATTATGTTTGAAATTACAAAATTTTTTGCAGTTTGATATGAGGATATATCATTAAAGGTTTGAATTAGATATGTATAGTTTTGTAGAAAAATTGGGGTTAAAAGCTTCTGGTAAAAGGTACCAAGAAAGCACCTTAAGTATATTAACATATATTAAATTTGTTATTTCAAGATTTATTATTTTATTATATCAAAATTCATATAGCACAAACCTGTGATGTTTTCATTGCATTATTGACACATTTTATACTTAGATATACATCAATCGATATAAAAAATATTTTGTATGTAGGTTTATTCTATCTAAGTAATGAAAAAAGTGCAATATTAATTGATATAAAAAATATTTAAGTTTAATAAAACGCACCTATGGTGTTTTACACCATGTTACGCAAAACCATTAGAATAGCCAATCAAAATTTATGATCAGGTGTAACATAAAATTTTGGTTTTTTTGTTTATTTTTTAAAAATACATTCATATCTCTAAAGTTTCTTATGAAACCACCTTTGGGGCTCTAATAAAAAAATTCCTTGCTAAATTTTGGTATAAACTATGCCCCCTGCCCCATCTCAGGTCTCACCCTAACCCTAAGGTAATAAAAATTTATTTTTTGTTTTATAAAAGTTTATTTTTTGTTTTTGTTACACGGATTTGTAAATCTAATTTACCTATGGTAGTAAAACACTGTAAGTGCGTTTTATAATAATTGAAATATTTCATATGTAGATTATAATGTTAAAATGATAAAAAAAAGTGTGTATAACTTGCAAAGTCTTATTTTTATAGTCAGGTAATATATTAATCATGTAATACAATTACGTAGAATTTACTTTGTTATTCGCTTCATATACTTGTAGCTTAACTTGTCACATATTTTAGATGGTATAAATTTTATGAGTATGAGAAAACAGTATCTGATATAATCGTCAATAAGGGAAGCGCCATTTATCACCTGATTTTTTAGGAAGGTGGGAGTAGAGCAATTATCAGGTCCTATATATAATATAATATATATAATATATATAAATATATATTTATATATATTATTAAATATATATAATTTTTAATAATGAATAACTTTTGATCCACTAGTCCATTTTTGATGATTTAACTACCAAAATGTCTGCCTTAGTGAGCCGATTCTAACAAGCCTAAAATCACTAAATTCTAATCACAGGATCCTAAGATCTACAAAGATTTGTATTCATAAACAATTAATAATTGTCACAGATTAAAATGAAATCAGATTAAAATAAACTGGAGACCTCTCTTGCTCACCTTTAAAGCTTATAAAGCCCATATATACTCATTTATTAATAACCCTAACCCTAAACCCTAACCCTAAACCCTAACCCTAAACCCTAACCCTAAACTCTAACCCTAATGCTAAAAAAAACCCCAAAAAATGTTCCCTAAAAAATTTTAAAATTTTGCTTAAAAAATAGAAAAATTTTATTTTAATCCGATTTCATTTTAATCTGTTACAATAATTAGATATGTCTAATTTGGTGCACCTAAGTTCGAATACCATGTGCCATATCGATCAGAATCAGATTATTTTGGTACCATTCAATTCGTCTCATTGAGACTAGTGCTCCTAGGTTCAGTCCGGGTCTGGTCTGGGATCAGACCAGACTCAGACTCTAAATTTTACTAATTTCAAACTTCAAACCAGACTCAACTATGAGTCCGGTCCGGGTCTGGTCCGAAATCTGCAGACTGGTCTGATTCTGAATATAATTATATGTATTTTTTGGCACTGAACAAGTTTACTTAGTGCATTTTGTTAGAATAAATTAGTAAAATTTTATGAATCATAAGATTTTATAGAATTTTATTAATAAAATTCTATAAAATCTTATAATTCACAAATTTTTATTAATTAATTCTAACAAAATGCACTAAGTAAACTTGTTCAGCACCTAAAAATACATTAAATCGGCAGGGTTGTTTTTATTTTACTTGAAATTTGGAGAAAAGATGCATAATTTTGGATTTTTGATCAAAAAAGTCAAATTTAAGCATCTTTTCTCCAAATTTCAAGTAAAATAAAAACAACCCTGCCGATTTAATGCATTTTTAGGTGCTGAACAAGTTTACTTAGTGCATTTTGTTAGAATTAATTAGTAAAATTTTGTGAATCATAAGATTTTATAGAATTTTATTAATAAAATTCTATAAAATCTTATAATTCACAAATTTTTATTAATTAATTCTAACAAAATGCACTAAGTAAACTTGTTCAGCACCTAAAAATACATTAAATCGGCAGGGTTGTTTTTATTTTACTTGAAATTTGGAGAAAAGATGCATAATTTTGGATTTTTGATCAAAAAAGTCAAATTTAAGCATCTTTTCTCCAAATTTCAAGTAAAATAAAAACAACCCTGCCGATTTAATGTATTTTTAGGTGCTGAACAAGTTTACTTAGTGCATTTTGTTAGAATTAATTAGTAAAATTTTATGAATCATAAGATTTTATAGAATTTTATTAATAAAATTCTATAAAATCTTATAATTCACAAATTTTTATTAATTAATTCTAACAAAATGCACTAAGTAAACTTGTTTAGCACCTAAAAATACATTAAATCGGCAGGGTTGTTTTTATTTTACTTGAAATTTGGAGAAAAGATGCTTAAATTTGACTTTTTTGATCAAAAATCCAAAATTATGCATCTTTTCTCCAAATTTCAAGTAAAATAAAAACAAACCAGCCGTTTTAATACATTTTTAGGTGCTGAACAAGTTTACTTAGTGCATTTTGTTAGAATTAATTAATAAAAATTTGCGAATTATAAGATTTTATAGAATTTTGTTAATAAAATTCTATAAAAACTTATGATTCATAAATTTTACTAATTTATTCTAACAAAATGCACTAAGTAAACTTGTACAGTACCAAAAAATACATATAAATATATTCAGACGCAGACCAGTCTGCAGACTTCGGACCAGACCCAGACCAGACTCAGACTTGACTAAAAAGTCTGAATATAAAAAATAAATTTACTTAGTAATTTTAAAAATTACTATTAAAATTACACAAAAGTTGAATGATCTTGGGATCCTGTGATTGGATTTTGATAATTTTGGGCTTGTTAGAATCGTCTCACTGAGACAAACATTTTGGTAGTTGAACGTCCAAAACAGACCAGTGATCAAAAGTTATCCAATTTTTAATATATATATATATATATATTATTAAATTGTAACCAATCAAATGCTTAGAAAAATTATCAGGTGAGGGATAGGGGGGGTCAGCTACTTAGTGAAACCCTAATCAGGTGATTTCTGGCGCTCCCCTAACTGCCTTCCAATAACTATAAAGTATTTTATGTGATCATTTTTCTTTTTTTTTGGTTTTTTTTCTTTTTTTTTGCTTCATGGATAATATATGTGGTTGCTATATACAAATTCTTGAATAAATGTTAGCATGTGATCACTGCAAAGAATTTGATCTAAATTGCTCATCTTTTCAACTCCAGTTCAATAAAATAACAACACCTAGTTCTATAAAACTTATAAGCACCTCTATACTGATTTTTAATAATACTATATACTTTATATTTATTTTTGTCAACTCTAGATAACAGTGTTGTTATTAGCCTTAAGTCCAATAAAAAATTATTAGCTCTAGCCTACTTGTCTAATTGGACATATGGCTAATTGGACAAATGGTTAATTACCTTAGTTGTTGTCCATATGTTCCAATTAATCAATTAACTATATATGGAACGGTCAATTAAAACACAGCTTATGGCATTTTTTGCAAAAATGAGTTAACAATGCTATCAATTAAAGCATGCATTTGACTATAGAATTTAGCATTTAAAGCATTGATTTATGTAATAAAATTTTGTTGATGCCTAATTTTTTAAATGCCATATGTGAATAGAAGCAGTCTAAAAATAAATTTTAAAAATTAGCTTGTTGATCCTTGCTAATAGTCATAGAAAAGAGCTTGTATAATTGGCTAATTCATGTAAATCTAACAGGTTCTACTAATAATAGATCATAATTGTTATTGTTATACTAAATTTCAAATGTGATTTTCTTAAAATGGAAAAAAGCCATAAGCTGTATTTTAATTAACTGCACCCTATATGTATAGGGGCTAGGGCTAATTGAACATATATTTATATAAATATTTTTATAATCAATAATATATATATATAGACCTGCGGGTCGATAGCATAGCGGTTATGCTCCCAGGTTGCAAATCGAAGGTTGCCGGTTCAAATCCTTCTAGAGGCGAAATGAATAAGCCAGCTGGTTATGGAACTGATCGATCGATAGACTTAATTGGGCAGCTGCTGTTATCAAATCTGTGGCAGTAAAGCGAAATGAGTTAGAACCCGATTTGGATAACCGAAGTCATGAGACGTAATGTGAGGCCTAAGTCTGATTTTCATGATACTACATGAACTCATGCCGCAAGTCCGGCTAAGAAGTTAAAATCCTCTGGTTGTACTTAATCTGACTATTCTGGTAGTTGGTGCAGGGCACCGTCGCTAGGGCCAATAAGGTAACCGGTGAATAATGCTGATCTTAGTCGTACTCTCTCTAGAGAAGTCCCCGGTATACGGTGATGTCAGAAATCTGATAAAGTGGTAGTAGGGGCATAGATGTGGTATGAGGTGTACTGAAGAAAAAAAAAATATATATATATATATACCGTATTTTTGTATAATAATACACATGTGCATTATTTTGAAATTGGTATTTTTTTAAAATTCGCCTATTTGACTCAAAATAATGCACATGTGCGTCTCAAAATAATGCACCCCACACAAAGTTAGCAACTTTGTCTATTGCTATCAATAGACCAATATATCAATGGATTAATAGATATATATAGGGCCCAGATATATAGTACAGAGATTATACGTTATACATTTTAGCAAAAACCTCTAGAATTTGAAAAAAACAGTTTTTGTCAATTATCTTAGCATCTAGTAGTCCAATTTAGAGGTTAGACCCAGATGCAAATTTGTTACTTGGGTCACATGTGCGATTTGAAATCGGGTAACCCAGGTAAAAACGGGTTGTATATAAGGGTACTGAAGTTAAGAAAAGTAAACCTCTTCAAACTGTGTATTATTGGGTAAACAAATAACAAGATCAAAGTGTGATTAATATGCATTCCAGTAATGATTACAGTGCGTGAGAAAAATTAGAGCATTCGGTCAACTATGCAAAAAAAAACTATATGCGGTACCATATAAAAATTAATTTTTAAGATCTTATAATCAGAATAGTGATCAGATAGTGACAGGTTATTTATATTTAATTAATAGTAAAGAATGTCTTGTGGGCTTTCAGATGTCTAGAGCAAATAGCTCTATTTTTCTCAATTATTTTAGCATAATAGATTTTTAAAAAGCCTTTATGAAGGGTGTGGCGACTTAGGGAAGTTGTTAAGTTGTCACCCCCAAGCGACAGGTCTATAGTTCAAATCCCACTGGAGACGGTTTAGAAAAAATAGGCCTGTGTACCGGTAACATTTATTCGACGATCGGTTGGGTACATTACCTGTAGTCCTTGGTACCATTTCAAAATAGGAGCTTTCGAGCGAAGTTGTGTTTCGTGACACAGACAAATCCAAGAAACTAGAATATTTGAAACCCGTTTGGCAAGACCCGAGTAAGGAGGTAGTGAAGATCTTCGACGATACTGTGGATCTGGAATTTGAGACCGAAGAACTGGACGAACACTCCGGAGCAAGTGGGGCACCAACCTGGCTGCCGGAGACGTACCGGAGGAAAAGGTCCTATGCTGTAGAATTAGGAACCAAGGGAAGTTAACCAAAAAAGGCACCTAAAGCCAAGGTACAACGACCCATCTGGGCTAACTGGTTTGGTAGTTTGGGAGGGATTGGTTATAGGACTGGTGATATAGGTATCGGGATCAGAATGAATCTTGCAAGGGCAAGGATACTGTACGGTTCAATGGTTAGCCCTGACTACTAGTGGTGGCCTTGGCCATTGCGAAGGTATTTAATGCCTAATCTAGAAATGTGTGGGACATAGAAAGATTAGGGGTATGTACTATACCCTCCCTAGGGCAATCTGGTAGTATGAGAACCCTACTGGATTATCTATAGAATTAGGGTACAAGTAGTATAGCAGATGTCAACCTGGATGGTCTTCAATTGAAGCATCATGAGGTTATGTGTTGGCATGATTGTGGGGGTGATACAGGATAGGGACACCAGAGAGTTTAAATGGGTAACCTCCTAGTTAGGTTACAGGTACGGCATATAGTGTAGAACCTTCGGGCAGACTACTTAAATTAGGCGACCAAAAGTTGCACGTGTGGCTACATGTACTCTCGTTAACCAAAAATGTATTATCCAAAAAACCTAATAAAAATCCGCCTTCATGTGACATTGCGAAGGTAAAAAAAAAAAAAAAAAAAAAAAAGCCTTTATGACAAAGTTACATTATAAAACCTCATTACTCTTACCGTTATAACCAATCGAATGAATGCCCTTCTTTGATCTTAAATCCGATTTTGACCCAGATTGTAAAATCTTGACCCGGGTGAACCGTTTTGACACGGGTGACCCAGTTTACTACAACCTGGGTCTAAATTCTAGTCCAAATTGAATGAACTTTTTTTTTTAAAATAAAGCTCTCAGTGAGGTGCATCTAACAAAAAAAATTATTCAATTCTAATTACTGAATCAGAATTTATTTAAATAAATATAGTTTTGTCATTTTTAGCAAATTAGATTAAAATTGGTCAAAATTTAGTTATGACCTATATAAAAGATGTCAGGTCCTATATATATCTATTGATCTATTAATAAACTTATTCAAATATGCAAATTTATTAGAAAAAAAAACTTCTGCTAGCTCAACTTCGAACTTTTGAACTCAAAATGAGTTATCTTTATTACAGTAGACTAACCCTTACCTGTTTTCAATACTGCCAATAATGTGTTACTTCTATTTGCTTGATCTTCCCATGCCTGCACTCCTACTGTTCTGTGATTTTACTCGTGGGTCAAGATGCTTGTAACAATCCTTCTTATAATAATATATGCATGGCAGAACAATTGTGTGGTTGCTCTTTCTTTTTGATCATGTAATGTACTATCTTTTCACAAGAAATTGATTTGAAAAAGTGCATATATCTATGAAATATTGGACTATTGCTTCAAAATATCGCACATGTATGGGGCATCCATAAAAAATGTTATACAAGAGGGTTGGATGAATGATAACATTTTCTCAATAAGCAGGATAGGGCAAAAAAATATAACATAATTTTTTTAGAAAAAATTGTCTAAAAATTGAACCAGTGGTCCAAATGATTTTGGTACCATTCGATTCATCTCGGTGAGAAGAGTCGAATGGTACCAATTTTATTTCATTTGGATTAATAGATTAAAAATTATTGGCCAAATACTATTGATTATTATGTTTTCTTATAAAATTACTATAAAATCAATAGTTTTTTGTGAATAACTATTGATCCAGTATCCAAATGAAATGATTTTGGTATCATTGGATTCATCTCACTGCGATGAATCGAATATTACCTAAATCATCCAAATTAGATCACTGTGTCACAATATATTCAAGTTTTTGTAAAATTTAATATTTAAACATACAGATTTTGAAAAATTTTTTTATATAGTAGAGGGGGGTCAAGCGCTACTATAAGGGGTATATAACATTATTTATAGATGCCCTCTATGTTCTAAAATAATGCACAGGTGCTCAAAATAATTCACAGGTGTGCATTATTACATGAAAATACAATATATATTTGCAATTAGAAACAATTTTATAGTTTTTAGGCCATGCAAATTTGATTTTTTGGCTTGCATTACATGGATTTCAAAATTCAGGATGGACAGATGTAATTTTTTTTTGTTTTTTTAATTAACTACAAATAGAATAATATTTATATTTAAAGTTATACAGGGTTAATTTTTCATTTTGCACAATAAAAAATCAAAAAATTGAGCAGGTAATTATATTTTTTCTGTTAGCCCTATTGGACAATTATGGAAAATTAAGGTCTCCATCAGGTGACATCAGATGAAAATAGCAGAAAAAAGATGTCAAAAATTGGACAGTTGGCACAATTGGGATTTAAAAAAAAAATTAAAAAAATTAAAAAAAATGAAATAGCAGGTAATGCAAAATGAATCTAAATTTGTACAAATAAGCTTTTATATCATCAAGTGAGGACCAGAACAATCTATATGAGGTCATATTTAAAAATTACTAATACAGACCCTTTTTTGAAAAATGTTATATTTGAAAAGTAGGTAAATAGCCAATGAGAAAAAAAAGTATATTTAAAAGAATGCTAATAGGAGTAATTTTTATAAATCTTATATTTGAAATATGCTAATAAAAAATCTTGGCCATGATCCAGGTCAGATATTTATCTATTTATCTTAGGCCATGAGCCAGGTTAGATAATAGTGCTTAGCAGGTAATAAATACAAAAATTAAAAAATAAAAATACAAAAATTGGAAAATGCAAAAATTGAAAAAAATGGCGTAAACCAGAAGATTTTTTTAAGTTTTTTTATATTTTATACAAAATATATTTATAATATATGGCAGATTATGTATCAAATAGGCTTAATAAATTTTTTTATTTTTTATTTTTTATTTATTTTTTTTTTTTGAGAATATAACTCTGTTTTTTTTTGTTTTTTTTTTT
>QKWP01000878.1:4544-66859 GCA_003550325.1 Gigaspora rosea | reverse complement strand
TTTTTTTTTTTTAGAAAATATAATTATATATATATTTTTTTTTTAAAAAATGAAACTTTGCTTTTTTATTTTTTTTAGAGAACATTATATTTTAAAAAAAGATAAAATTGGATAAAAGTCTTATCTGATGTTTAAAATATAGCTGATATATACTTATTATAAAAGTGCTAACCAAAAAAAAATTTACTATACTGCTTAAATATAAGCTCACATAGATTATTTGGGCTTATCAAGTAAAAAGGTTCAATAGTAAAAGAAAATGGTAGTATTTGTAATCTGTTGTTGTATATAAAGTGCCCCTTGATGAAAACTAAAAAACAGATTAGTATACTTTAAGAATTTGAATAGATTTAAATTTATTTCAATTTAAATATATTTAAGTTGATTATAAATTTGCTAAAATTCTATTCCAATATGCAAAATTAAATATTATATATCCAAATATCTTGTTTAAATTTGATAGAAAACCTGCAGATTGAGAGTAAATTGGTTAGCACTTCCAGGTCATAGTCGCAAAGTCATAATTTCGAATTCAACTGGGGGACAAGTCTCTGCTAGAACCATAACTGAAAAAGATTTTTAGAAGATTTCTTATTTAAGAAAAAAACAAAGTATTTATATATTAGATTGCAGTTTACTGGTATAGCTACAGAGTTGAGAATAACCAGATAAGGCAAATCTGTTACAAATAATGTAAATATGGAGTAAACCTAGCTTATAAAGTATAATCTGACCGGTGGGTTATGTGAAGTTAGAAAACTGCAAATCTAGATAAAGTAGATCCTACATCATAAGACCAGAGACCCAGAATATCAAAGAGACAGACTTAATAGAACATGAGTTATCTTACTAGCACAGTAATGAATCAGAGACCATATGCCTGCTATCGATCTTTGCTAAATAATAATACTGGCCTTAGAGAGTGACATAAATCTTAAGATGTCTAGAACCTTCAGGATAGCAGAAAAAGGTTAAAATCAAAAAAAATTTTGATAGAAGAAAATATCAGACTTGATTAGATATTTTATTCTGGTTTGTTTAAATATCAAAAATGTTAATTATATTATAAAACTATAAAATAAATTATAGTATTTACAGAACTAGATAGCTGTATGATATCATCGCATAAGACCAGAAATATAAAGAAATATGTAGTTTATCATATTCTGATTTGTTTTGACCCCAAAATTGATCAATTATGATTGAGGATTATTAAAAACCTTTACACAAAAATTTTTACAGAGCAAATTTTCACAAAAAAGGCCTTTTTAACCAGCTTGTATTTATAATTATGTATATTTAAAATTATGAAATTTATGTTTTAATTATAAGCCAAAAGTAGATTAAAAGGCCATTTTTTTGAAAACTAGCATCTGAATTACTCTTAATAGATACCAACCAATCAAACAATGCCCAACTCAACCAAAACACCTAGGTATTTCAACAAATAGTAAAAGTACTCTTTCTATAGCTTAGCATAGCTCTTGAGTTTTATTGGTTTTTAACTTGTCTAGATATCAAAAAAGCTTTTTTTGCTAGTTGTAACAAGTGCTTTGTTTGTTAATTTTTTTATATTACTTAGGAGCAAATTTTTATGTAACAGTTTATCAAAAAAAGATCTAAAAAATCAAATTAGTTGATATGTTATTAGCTCAATTAGCTATATAAGAGAACAAAGCCTTATCAATTTTTTTAGTATAAATTGGATTTTTAATTTATTTTGTTATATATTGATGTGCAAAATACAATAATTGTATACACATACAAGCATTTACATATTCATATATACTGTTAGAGGTAGTTTTGAAATAACAGTCTTGTAGTTAAAATACAACTTAGAAACATAAATATTTGTTATTAGTATATGCTTCAATTTTTGGAATTTATAAAAAAAGCTTATTTTTTTAAAACTTTAAAGCTAAATAATTTTTGATCTACTGGTTCATTTTAAATGATTTTACTACCAAACTGTTTGTCTCTTTAAGGCGATTCCAATAAGCTAAAAATTATAAAAATCCAATCACAGGGTCATAAAAAATGTGCCATCAAATAGATGACACACCTGAAATTGGTTTGACATAGATCAAACCAATTTCAGATGTATCATCTATTTGACAGTGCATTTTCTTATAACCCTGTGATTGGATTTTTATGATTTTTAGCTTATTGGAATCATCTTAAAGAAATGAACCATTTGGTAGTAAAATCATTTAAAATGGACCAGTAGATCAAAAATTATTTAGCTTTAATTGAGGATCCGCAGTCAACTGATGCATGATCATAGTGTAATGTGATGCAAATTATTATGTAAAGGGGACCATTAAAGCCAGGTGCCTTTATATGTTTTTTTTATTATTTAATTAAAATTAGGGTAAGGGTTAGTTAGGAGTTTGGATTAGGATGTTTTATAAGTAAAATTGCCTTCCTGACATTTTTTATTAATGTTCCAAAACAGGTTTGGATACTTGTTTCTTGTATTTTTGGAGTTTTTCACTTTTTTCTTTGTTTTTGTCTTGTCAAACTGATCCATGATGATCAAATTTTACAATTTGATTGGCTGTCAGTCATGTGATAGCACCTGGCTTTAACAAATCTCTATGTAAATCACTTATAGATAAAATGCTATAATCACCTAAGGAAAATATTTTTCTTACTAAGTTAATGAGTTATGTCGACTAATTAAAAGTTGTAGAGCTCATCGAGACACATCTAACAGTAGTTAGATCATCAAAATCAGCTTAGTAAATGTGGAGATATCATCAAAAAACAATTGGGCGACTATATAAAATTCTATATAAATCATTTGTTTACATAAAATTTTACATAGTTGCCCAATCGTTTTTTGAAGATTTTTGAAGATAACTAAGCATCTACTAGGCCAATTTTGATGATCTTACTACCTCTATATTCATCATAATAAGCTCTACAACTTTCAATTAATCTGCATGATTCATTGACTTAGTAAAAAAAATATTTTTCTTTGGGTAATCATGGCATTTCTGCTATAATAATCTATATTATAGGTAGAAATGCCATGTTCACCCAAGGAAAAATATTTTTTACTTAGTTAATAAATTATGCCAATTAATTGAAAGTTGTAGAGCTCATTATTATGAATCTAAAGGTGGTGAGATCATCAAAATTGGTCTAGTAGATGCTGAGTTATCTTCAAAAAACGATTGATTGGTCAACTATATAAAATTTTATATAAGAGAAGTAACAAAAATCAGGTGAATTTTTTGGGGGAAGGAGGTAAAAAAAGTTGAAATTATATATAAGAACCTGACTATATATATATTAAAGAAGAGGGGGGATAGGCCTCTGATAAAAAATAATCAGGTGATTAATGACACGGCCCTAAACAAATGTTTGTTTACATAGTATTTTATATAGGTTCGTATTATTTCGCCAACAATTACTTCACCGACATAACATTTTACTGACAAATACTTACTAACACATTTATTTTTCTGGCATTTTGTTTCACCGAAGTTCATTTCATCGACAAGTTTTTTTTTTTCAAAAAGTACACTAACTTTAGATCTAATTCTACCTAATTCTACCCTGACCCTAACGACAATAACCAGAATTACTTTGTCAGTGAAATGAGCTTCGGTGAAATAAACTGTTGGTAAAATGAACTTGTCGGTAAATAATTGTCAGTGAAATGTTATATCGGTGAAGTGATTGTTAATTAATTGATTGCCACCCATTTTATATAGTCAGTCAATTGTTTTTCAATGATATCTCCGCATCTACTAGGCCAATTTTGTTTATCTAACTACCATTAGATGCAATTCGATGAGCTCTACAACTTTCAATTAGTCGATATAACTCATTAACTTAGTAAGAAAAATATTTTTCCTTAGGTGATCATAGCATTTCGTTTATAGGTAATTTACATATAATTTGCATCACATTACACTATGATCATGCATCAGTTGACTAGCAGATCATCAATTAAAGTTTTAAAAAAATATGCTTTTTTTATAAATTCCAAAAACTGGAGCATGTGATTATTATTATTATTATTTTATAAACAGATCTGATAAATTATTAGAAAATTTAATATAGTATGATTCAGAAAGATAAATACAATCAATTCATATATTCAAATAATTTATAGTTTATGCTAAGAAACATGGTGATTATAAAATAATTTGGGAGGCAAAAAATCTAGCAAAAAAATCAAATAACCAAAAGAGCAGTTTGCATACAATATTTTCAAAATAGTGAAGTATTTGATTACTTGTTTAGCTTAAAATAGTTTGTAGATATCAAATACTGTAATCAAACAGTAAATGTAAATTTGGAAAATTAACATTTACTATTTTACTAACTTGTTAACCATTGCATTAATGTTATTAATAATAGCAGATAGATCAAAAATTAATAATATATTAATTAGATCTTTAGAATCAGATCTTATTCTATTTAGAATAGTATAATAGTAGCAATTAATTGACAACTACTGGACTAGAAAAAATAAATTACAAAATCAGATATCACACTTTAAAAGTTAAATATGTAAAACAAAATACAGGTATGTGTTATATTGGATGTAAAAATGTAATATGCGAAGTTTCTATATATATTCACACCTTGGTTCACTATATGCATTTATCTAATAAGATGCAAGATTTGCTACTAATTTGCAATATAACTATATACTGCATGAAACCTTCAATATCACAATCTATTCTTGGTATTTCAAAACCATAACTTTTAGGAAGGATGTCCCACATTCAATTTTAACGTATAGATAAAATAATATAAATTGATAATTACAATAAAAAAATAAGTTTGAGAAAATGTATTATATTTATTCAATTAATAAATCTAAATAAGAAGCCTATTCAAATGAAACATTAAATAAATTTGATAATTTCTATTTAATTTCCTTAATATGTAGTATCAAGTTCTTTCAATTTTCTCTAATTTTATTTTTTATTATTTTCTTTATCTTCTACTAATTCTATCACTGAGATAATAAATAGCACCAATTATCAATATTTTAAATATTTCTAACATGATTTTTGAATTTATTATTTTAGTATCAGTATCAGATTAATTTAGTTTAGATAATCTTTGATTATTTTCTTCTTCATGGCTTGATAAATCAAAGCTCATTATTATTATTTGAACACTTAATATTTTCTAAATTTGTATATTGAGCTTGTTGCAACATTTGCTTTAAAAATTTTTCTTGTTTATCTAAAGCTTTATTTAAACATTTATATTGCAATTTGTCTCTTAATTGGCATATTTATAAAACCTTTTCAAACTAAATTTAAAATAAAAATTAATTATATAAAAATAATATAAATTAAATACTAGAACTTATTTACCTTTAATTGATTTTAATAAGTATTATAAATCCAACCTATTGTAAAGCTACAAATGTAATTCTATTTTTGTTTAACCTGCAATGTAATTCTAAAATTTTAAAGAATTATTCAACTTGTTATATGTTTTTTGATTAAAAGAATTTTTTTCTGTACAAGAATATTCCAATTTTGAAAAAATTACTAAAGGTTTTTCTATCTACCCAATGTGTATAATAATTATAAACACTTCTTTTTAAATGTATACCATATTATTGTGGACACTTTTTAAAATTTATTAGTTGGGTTCGGGTAAGTAAATATAGCACAAAATTTATATTATGTTTTGAGCAGTTCTCAAGATACAACATACCAAAATTTTACATGATTTCATTAAATTGTGTGGAAGATATGCAGAAAATTTGATGAACTTCCATTTTTGAATTCGACCGAAAATCAATTTTTGGATTTTTCTGGATTTACTAAAAAATTCATTAAAGATCATAGTTGTTTTAGATTAGCTTAAAATTTTGCCCATATATAGTATAACATTGTGCAATGTTGTGTAGTATAAAAAAGGCTAAGTTTGTATAACAGATCGGTATAATAATATGTATTCTTTTTTTTCTCACAAAACAATGGGTAGTCGTAAAGATTTAACAGAAGACCAAAGAGGTGCACTAAATTATGGCCATCAGCAAGGTGATTTGGTTCATACCATCGCAGTAGCTGTTGGGTGCAACAAATCTGTAGTGCAAAATATTATTAAAGAGTTTTGTCAAATGGGGCAAAGGCAAAAAAAAAGGCCTAGACATCCTTAGGGGAGTAACAAAAATCAGGTGATTTTTTAGGGGGGGAGGGCCTATAAAGCATTAAACTGGAAATAATTTTTATGTTTTGTAAAAATATATATATATATATAAGTAAAAAAAAAATGATATTTACAGTTTTTTTTGTATAACTTCAGTGTAATCTAATTAAATTATACGAAATTTTAGTATATTATATTTTGGGAACTACAGAACACATAACATAAATTTTGTGCTGTTTCACTTACCCGATCCTGAGTAATAAATTTTTAAAAAGTGTCCACAACAATATGGTAGGCCACAGTATATGAAAAATTTAAAGTGTAAAATTAAATTTGAAAATTTATATTTTGAATAAAGCAAAAAAGATTAAAGTAAAAATGTTTGCTCATACTCAGTCCATCAGTTTGCTATTTTTTGAATATAGTAATTTTGTAAAGTAGAAATTGATTTTAAAATCTTTATAATTTATCCAAAATTATGAAGAACCTTATGTAATTATGCCCAAAATTATGAAGAACCTCATGTAATTATGCACTATCAGTTTGTAATTTATTTAAAGCTATATAATAAGGCACTACTAATTATTTAAATCTTGCAACTTTCTACTATTTAGGGTTTAAAAGATTGTTTTGAATATTAACAAGAAAACCATAAAAAGAACTATATTACTATATTTAATTTTGTTATTAAATTTTAAATATAAGATAAATTAGTAATACAATCTTGGATAAACTACCAACTCTCCCCGACGATCACCTGTACCAGATTTTTACACAAACGAAATATCAAAATGCTGGAGTTAGATAAAGAAGCACTGCAAAAAAGTGGTTTTTTAAAGGTTAGCTATCTGTTTGGGGACTCCTTTATATATTCAGCATGCAAACCAAAAGCAATAGTAGAAGAACGAGTGATAACAAGCAAATGGCGCTTTAGTAAATACAGAATTTTGGGAAAATTTCTCACTGACAAAGTTTTTTTGCAGCAGCTTAACGGAGAACAGTATTTTGGTTTTCAAACACATTAGAAAATCTAAAGGACTTGAAACGAACACCCACTATTAAATTCATATGCTACTGTCCCTTTGGCTTTTTCGAAATTTCGACAAAGTGGGCATTTCGGCTTACCCCCTCCAAAAGATCAACAATGTTTACCTCCCCCAATTTGGAAATGTGGCTGCCATTTTGGAATGAAGTCATGAGTGGATTTCGGTTTTTCGAGATAAATAATAAGCGACACGTGTTTGAGGAAACCTTGTAATGAAATTTTGTTCTAGAACGTTCTTATAGCCGTAGTCTTTTTTTTTACATACCTATCTCTACAGTATCTTTAGATTAGAGGCCTTTTTTTCTAGTAATAGTTTTTTGCCTATATATGATAAATTGAGTTTAGTTAGAGTAGAGACTACTTTCTTAGTATCATGTAATATTTAAAATAGTCCACTTGTGCCGGGCTTAATTAACCCGAGGCCTTGCTTTTCTTTTTTTTCTTTTTTCTATCATTTGTTTTTCCATTTTCTTTGTCTTTTTTTTTTCTTTTTTACCCCCTTTTATACATATTTTGCCCTTTAGTAGTTTAGATTTTTCCTCCCACTTCCAAGGATATTTCCTCCGGGAAATGCCCTTGTATAGTAGAGTAAGGCTGATGGACTAGTTGGTGTCTCCCGAAATGCCGTGTGGCAATTCGCATTTGGTTTAGTTTAGCTAAATCAGATGATGCCTATGCTGTATTATTCTTTGTATAATGAGTTTGTACTATTTTTATAGTTGTATAATAAAATCAAAGAGGTCGTATTTGGCGAGTCTCACCTAAGAGGAAAAAAAAAATACAATCTTTACACAGTTCATATTATAAAAATATATGATTATAAAGAGATGTAATTGTATAGTGTTTACCCTATATAATTACACTTACTAATATAATTTAAATTATGTGCATATAAAGAGTAAATATAAGATTATATAGCTATAATTATATTTGATTTGATAAATTCAAATATGGCCAAATTTGATTTGATTTGACAAATATTTAATTTGATTTGAACAATTACTATTAAAATTCAAATTCAAATCAAAATCAAAATTAAAATATTTGAATCAAATCAAATTCAAATCAGAATTAATTTGATTTGATCAAATTCAAATTGATCAAATATTTTGATTTGATTTGAATTTGAGAAACTTTATGCACTATCAAGTATATGATTTCTAGTTGCATTTTATTTTGTTTATGACAATATAATTTATAATAAAGATTTTAAATTATTGTAACTTTTGAAATAATATAATTAAGGGTAGAGGGTACATAAATCATTTTATATATAGTAGTTTATATATATTTTTAAATTTTTATATAAAATTGATATCTGCAACTAATAAAACTTTTTAAATTACAACTAAATTTTACAAAATATAAATAAACCAATTTATTTATTATAATAAAATTTTGAGCTATCATTATATTTTAAAAATATATTTGTATATATTACAAAGTTTTTTTGGCTAGCCCAAAATTTTTGGGTAGCACATAATCACTAATTCTGATTGGTCAATTTAAATTTATAAGTTAGGTTTATTACTAAATTTAATATCTAATCTTTAAACATTTTTATCTCATTGAGTTTTAACCAATTTTAATGATTTTACTATTATGAGAATCAGAAATATCTACTTTACATACTTTGCTTAAGAATTAAAATTAGTTTATTTAATATAATTTTATAAAATTAAATATAAAAAAATTTATCATTAAGTTTATGTAAATTTTAAAATAATACCCTCTGTTCTTAAATAAATATAGAATAAAATTTCTAAAAAAAAAATTTATATATTATATTAAGACCAATTGAACTTATAAAATTTAATTCAAATTTATTAACACTTTTAGGCTTATGTTCAATTATTCATGCCCAATTAGATATGCACAATTGGACATGTCTAATAACAATATTGACTAAAAGTTATATATACTATTAAAGCTTGATATAGCTAAGTTTATATTGTGATTTAATGTCTTTGCTATATAGAAATATTCAGTTATCAAAAAACAATTTATATGTTCAAACATATTTATAATACAAAAAATTTTTATTATTTCAAAATATTCACTATGCAAAAGCCAAGATTTGGGTTTTGTATAATTTTTTATTTTTTTTACTAGTATAATCAATATATATAATATAAAAGATGAAAATAATAATTTTTTTAAATATACAATATTAATTTTGTATCAAAAATAATTCTGTATTTATTCAATACATTAATTATATATCAAAATAATTCTGATCAATTTAATATACAGTGGCCTACCATATTATTGTGGACACTTTTTAAAAATTTATACAGAGCTAAATATATAAGATATTAAGCTAAAAATTAAATTATATATTCTTTAATCTATACCATTTAAATAAAAAAAATGTTTAAAAAATTTTATGCCACAGTTTTTAAAATAATTAAATTTAAGTAAAATTTTAGATTTTTAAGTTTGACTGGTTTTTATTGCTATACAAAATTAATTAAAAAAATAACTGCATAGTAAAATTAATTTTTTATTAAGCTAATTGAACTTCAAAAATAAGCAAAAATTATTCAGCATAACAAATTACATATAATCCCAAAATTTTTTAAAATTTTATAAAAATTTAAGGTGGTTATTATTTCTAAATATAAAAATGCAATTTTTAATTCAAAATTATATCAATTACCAAATATAGTAATTTTATTACTATATGTAGTAATTAACTAAAATTTTTTTGAAAAATTATAAATTTTAAGGATATGTGCATTTTGTTATACTAAATAACTTTATTTAAAAAAATTGCCAGTTTATTAATAAAAAATTTAAGTTTATCTATTACTATATTTAGTAATTCTGTTTATTATGAAAACTATATTAAAATTTAGAAAACCGGTCAAACGCAAAAATTTAAAAATTTACTTAAACTTAATTATTTTATAAACTGTAGCATAAAATTTTTTAAACTTTTTTTTATTTAAAAGGTATAGATTTAAAAAATATATAATTTAATTTTTAGATTGATACCTTATATATTTAGCTCTGTATAAATTTTTGAAAAGTGTCCACAATAATATGGTAGACCACTGTAATATTTAGTATTAATTAAAATTATCTCTGTATCTATTAAATAAAATTATTCAGTATTCATTATGTATCAAAAACACTTCTATATATATTCAACATAATTATTTAGCATTAATTCTGTATTGAAAATATATAATATAATTATTTAGTATTAATTCTGTATTAAGAGTTAAATTTTTTTTTTGAACTTAGGCAGTCTCGCTGACACTTTATTTATATAAGAGAATTGCACATGTAAACCAAATGCAAATAATTACTTAGATTGAAAGTCCAACATCATCCAACATTTCGCTTATTCCGGCAAATTCTTAGATGCGACCTGCTACACCAATTCAAACTTAGTTTAAAACAGAACGCCTTGTCATGACTGCCTACTTTTTAAACCTCCTTCACTTAGCTTCCTGAATGGAGGTAATACAATAAATAGAAAGAAAAAGAAAGAGGCAAAAAGCCGCAGTACATGACAGCGTATTGTTGCTAAGCAACAATAAGAAAACAAAACAAACAAAAACAATAAAAACAAAAATAAAACAAAACAAAATATAAAAGAACCAAGTTTAAGACTAATAATAAAAATTATATAATATGCGCAAGGAAACACCTCGCCAAAGTATTATATGTACATTGAAGAAAACAGAAAACATTCTAAATTTAGTTCCACAGATCTGCCTACTCCTCTGTGCTTGTCTCCTTACATGTCTGTTCCTGTTTATCAACTCGCATGCTTTCTTCCCGATTAGGATAGGAACAACAATGCTGATCTTTGGAGGGGGTATGCCGAATTTCCCACTTTCTGACCAAAATTCCAGAAAAACAGCTTCAAGCGAGAATATGGTATTGTATATATAGTCGAATATGTTTTTGTAACCAAAAAACCTTAGAGAGAGTGTTGAAAAACTCATTTTTTTAGTTCACCAGTAGTTCACTGCCCAGCCAAGCGGGAATATCTTCATTGACGAAAGAAAAACTTCCACTGAATTTCTTGTACCAAGGGCACCCACTGCCAGTTATCTTGCACAACTGATGCTTTTGGCTTGCATGTCGAATATATAAAGAAGTCCCCCAATAAAGAAAAAGTTGACCTTTATAAAAACCAATATTAGTGCGCCGCTGCTTCGTCTTTTACTAAAAAAATTTTTTGTTTTTCTTTTGTTCAGCAATTTGTACAAGTGATCGTCAGAAAGGGTTTTTGTATTAAGAGTTAATTGGTATTTATTTAATATAATTATTTAGTATTAATTTTGAATCAAAAGTAATTCTGTATATATTTAGTATAATTATTTAGTATTTATTTATTATACAACCTTATTATCCCTTAAGCCATCTAGTAGACAAATTTGTCTGCTAAAATTTTTTTGATTAATTTTTGTACAATTGCTTTAGATGCACCCATATTCTCTAAGCTAGAATAAAAGTACACAATGTTCTAGATGTTATGTAATTTTTATTTTGCTAAACTTTCTTAACGCTGCCCCAAAAATCAACTAAATAGAATTGATTACATAGTCTTTACAATCAAAAAGGTACCTTCATATCAGGGCCACAAAAAATTTTGGAAATAAATTTTTCCAAAATTTTCCAAATATTTGCACAAAATCCAAATAAATCCAAATTTTTTGGGTTTTTAACAACATAATATCTCTTTTTTATTGGTCCAAAATCACCTTTTGATCATGTGGAATAACTAGCCATGGGCCGATTAAGGCACCAGGTCAACAGAACAGGGACATAGGTCATTATTAGTCATGTGACATGGCCTAAATTATAAAGTTAATTTCATAATGCCGGTCAAAATCCAAATTTTTCCAAATTTTTGCTAACACCCAAATAAAGATTTGAAATTTGATATCCAAAATTTTCCATGGCCCTGCTTCACATAACAATCATAAAAGATCTTCACAATCATTATATAGAGGTGCCTTTTATAATATGATATTAAAGTTGGTCAAAGATTCTTCATAACCAACTTCACAGAGTGATTTTTTGAACAATGTGAGGAAGTTAATTACTCAAAAGTTTGGGTAAAATGGCACACTTTACAGCTATTGTGTGAACCTATGCCCTTTGTTTATTTCGAGTATGCTATACTGCAGTATTGAGTGTTAGGAGTCATTATAGCTAGTTAGAATAAAGATCTTCATAAAAATTTTTTTAAATATTCTAGTTCATCCAATTATTTTAGTGGACAAATTTGCCCGTTAAACCAGACGGTCTAAGGGATATTTCATATATTTTCATAGGGTAATAAATCCAAGCATTTGGCTCCAAAACTAAATTTTAGAGTCAATGTTAAACCCTGAAAAAATTTTTGAACCCTGATCTGTACTGATAATGCGTCTAACACATTTTCCTCACAGTAGAGATTACCCGGGTAGGGCCAACCCGTACGGGTCAACAAATTTGACGGGTCATTATCGGATTGACCCGGGTTAGTTTAAGTTTATAACGCAGAGCTTATACTGTATATAAATTGATTCGGAATCACCTTTAAGTTAATTCAAAATTCTTTATCGATTTGAGTGAATCTAAAATTTCGTTTCAACATAAGTGTATTTAGAATCAATTTATATTGATTCTAAATCTACAAAGCTTCTATTCCGACGTACAATATATACGCATACAACGAATACGCATTTATTATTATTATTATTATTATTATTATCTGTTATAGACAGGACCGACGAATTACATTAATATAGCAAGACTCAGAAATATAAATACAATTAATTCCTATATTCAAATAATTCATTGTTTATGCCAAGAAACACGGCGATTATAAAACAATTTGGGAGGCGAATTTGGGGATCAACTTTACGAATCTTGTTATAGGAATGGCAGGTGGATCAGAAATTAGATCTTCAGAATTGGAATCTTATTCTATATCTGATATATAGAATGGTATAATGGCAATCAAGATTAACAATTAAGCGATGACCATGAGAAAATAAATTGCGAATCAGGTATCGCACTTTAAAGTCAGACTAATAATTTTATGCGACTCAAAATACCGGAGCAAATGTTACATCGGATGTGAAGATGTAACATTCGAAGTTTCTATATATGCTTCGCCATATGGATTTATCCAATAATATGCAAGATTTTGCGTATCAGGTATGAACGCCAGTTAATTCGCAATATAACCATACACTACGTGAAATCTTCCGTTCCTGGTATAATCAGTCTTAAAAAAAAAATTAGTCATTAGGGGTTTCAGAATTAATTATCAACTGCCCGATTTCAGATAAAATAAATAATATATATTTTTTCAAAAAAGTAACGTATAAATCACCTTATCAATCCTGCAATTTAACTAAGCCTAGTCAATTTTATTATACCAATTCTGCGCAATTTTGGTATTGTTTATTCCACTTTAGTTATCAAAATTTGGATTTTGCCTATTTGACCCGTTGACCCGGGTTATGACCCGGGTTGACCCTTGACCCGAATTACTTTGATCCGGATTACAATTTTCTGACCCGGGTAACAACTTTACCTCACAGACTAACCCTCTTTCCACTCTCATTTAGACATATAAATAACGCATAATAACTTGGGAATTTACTTATTGTCTACATTAGAAAAATTTGAATTCATATATTATTAAATTTTAATAGTCAATACTGGCCAGACTTATTATAATTCTGGCCAGCATGAATACTATAAATTTGTTACATTTGTAATATGTTATAAAAGTAACAATCTTACATGTATTTTACATAAGTTTTAATAAATCAGATTTAATATAATTTTTATCGCATTATAATCTAGCATAATGCATCATATATGGTCCGAATAGTAACTCCTAAATTACAGTACCAACATTTTGCAAATTACATAAAACTAAATTTACGCTAAATTACGCAAAAATACAGTAATTTTACATTCCTATTTATAGTTTAACTCCACACGCGACAATTTTGCAACGTTATTTTGTAAATTCTAAAAAATTCTGTGAAATTCTGATTTACATCGAAAATTCTCAATAATTTGGATATATTTGGAAAATGATAAATATTTTGATTTACATGGGAAATTTTGGATCCAAATTTTTCCGTGCCCTTGCTTCACTGGTACCATTTTGGTAAATTACCACCAGTTAAATTTACCATAATTTTACAACTCTGCATGCGTTTGACAATATAAAGACATATAAAGACAAAATATGGTTTATTATTATATCTACGGAGTAAGATAATATTGTATTCGGGTAGCTCTCAAAACTGGTGGGAGGTACACGCCATGAGGTACACAGGTCAGACTTTTACGGTATCAAAGTTCTTATTTCTAACTAATGATACAATCCAATTTACACATATACTTAAATAATTACGCCGCGTACTCGTATATGGCATACGTACGTACGTACTTACTTAAACCATTGCACCGCATACTCATATATGGCAAGATAGACCGGACAAAATTTAATGAATTTCTAATAACTAATAATAAAAATATTTACCTTATATATAAAGAAAAAAACTCGATATTCAGAACATTCGAGGCCCATCTGAAAAACTTATATATGTTTTGATGTTGGAACCATATATGTCGAGATTTGATATATTCTGATAGAGTATAATGTATATTATGGTCAAATAAATTATAAGTTTTCTCTTATCGCTATTCAAATATATTGATTTTTATAATATTTGATTCGCCTCGACAAGACGAATCGAGGCTCTAAACTTATTAGATTCTGATAAATGAATCACCAAATAAATATACTGTGCGTCAGAATACTTTCGCGAAAAATGTAATTACGCATTGATACTCGTGTATCTACGTGCATGCATGCATTAAATCATTGCGCCGCATACTTATATATGGCAAGATAGACCGGCCAAATTTAATAACTAATAATAAAAATATTTACATTATAAACTTGATCTTCAGAACATTTGAAACACACCTGAAAACTGATGTCTTGTTGATTGGCACTATTTATATCGATATATGATAATAGAGTATATTATATATATTATAATCAAATAATTATATGTTAATTATTTTATAAGTTTTTTCTTGGCGTGATTCATATTTTGTAGCCTTATACCATTTGATTCGTCTCGATAAGACGAATCGAGATTCTAAAATTGTTCGGTGAATCGCCAAAAAAATATACTGTACGTCACAATATCCCCACGAAAGTCGGCTAATTACTTAATGTTACGCATTGATACTCGTGTACCTACGTACATATACGTACAGCACATGCATTACCAGTTAGTTACTAGTCGTTGTCAATATTACATCATTTGATGTAACGTAAACATGGTTTCCAATAATATCTACCGGCTAATGCTAGATGTCGCGCTATAATAACTGGAATATTGTAATTTTGGACATATTACTAATTATATAGTTAATTTTATCGTATAACTATCGAAGTATAATAAATATACGGTACCGATATCTGGTACGATGCATTAATGTTAACATTTTTTAAATTTTTAAATTTTATTTTTTTCACATATCGAAATGGAAAATAAAGCCTTGACAAAAGAACGATTAGTAAAAGATATTCGTTCATCAGATAATATTAATCAAATAGTTGATGATTTTAATCAATTGAACTTTAACAACTGTCGAAAATCTGCAGATACGAATGACCCAGATGGAATGTGCAGCCTTGGTTATTGTTATGAATATGGAATCGGAGTTGATAAAGATGAAAACGAAGCATTCGGTTCTTATCAAAAATCCGCAGGTCTGGATAACTCTAAAGGAATGTATCAAGTTGGATATTGTTATTATTTGGGAATTGGAGTTAAAAAGGATAAACGCAAAGCCTTTGAACATTACCAGAAGTCTGCAAAAATGGGTGGTCATGATGGAATCTATAAAACTGCTGTTTGCTACCGTTATGGAATTGGTGTGAAAAAGAATTATAACAAATATCTGGAATGGATTGAAAAGTAAGCTAATTTTTTATCATGTTTGTATTTGTTTGATCTTCAAAAAATTGCGGATTTTAATTATTCAATCTTGATTGCCAGGGAGTAAGCATAAAAACAACTTTTAAATCTACATATTAGCTATTTTAAACTCAAACTTTTTTTATTTGTGTTAATTTAGCCCGTAAGTATAAAGATCATTTATTAATGATCAGTGGAATTAAAATTAACAACGCTTATCTGTTATTTATCGTTACGTAATATTTTTCAAATCATTTCAATCGCATTAATTCAGTCAGTGAGTATAAAGTCATTTGTTAATCTTTTGAGATTAAAATCAGAAAAAAAGTTAACAAATCATGAACATAATATTTATTTCCATTACGTAATATCCTTTAAATCATTTCATTTGCATTTAGTCTGTAAGTATAAAGACCATTTACTAATCTTTGGAATTAAAATCAGCGAAACAAGTTCGCATATCATGAACATAAATGCTTATTTACTATTTCATACTCTACAAATCATTTTTATTCACATTAAATTAGTCGGTGAGTATTAATATCACTTATTAATCTTTGAAATTAAAATGGGTGCTACAAAGCCAAAAACCTGTAATTCTTGATTTTCGGAAATTTCATTTTACTATCAGACCCTGACCTACGCCACAAAAAATTCTATTTACACGTGATCAAATGTGACGCACGTATCCGTTCGATTAGTGGGTTGGAGGTTAGTTTAGTGTATAGTATGTGGTGAAATCGTTCAAGAAAACTTTATTTGAGAAATAGACGATTTTGACTAAATTGATTGGTGTGCTGATCACGTGCTAATGGAATTTTCGTGGCAGAGGTACAATTCAATAAATTATACGGTTAATGCCAACAACCGTAGGGTGCAGTCCAAATTTTCCGCATAAGCGCCAGAATAGCATTAGGGTATTTTTATTTAAATTAGAGCGTAAAATTGCGTCACTGACGTTTTTTGTTAGTACGCCAAGATAGGTTTAGACTGCTTTCCGGAATAATCTTCGTGATCTGCATAATTCTGGCCATTTCCAAAAAGCTTGGACTGCATCTCATGTTCACATGATATGATTGAATCTACCTTATGAATTTGTACACTATTTAATAATATGATCATATGATCTAGATCAGGTAATTGGAAAAATCAACAATTACAGTTTCGCTTTGTGACACTCAGTAAAACAAGTTTACAGATAAAGAGCATAAATACTTATTTACCATTACGTAATACCCTTCAAATCATTTCATTTGCATTAATATAGTGGGTGAGTATAAAAATTCTTGGAATTCTGAGCAAGTTCACAAATCAACATAATCTTACAAATCATTTCATTCGTATTAATCATTTCTCATTTCATTCAGAGCGTAAGTATAAATATCACTTACTTTTAATATTGGAAATAAAAGCAGCAAACAAATTCACAAATCATGAACATAAATATTAATTTACCATTACGTAATACCCTTCAAATCATTTCAATCGCTTAATTATTTCTCATTTCATTCAGCGTGTAAGCATAAAGATCACTTTCTAATCTTTTGAATTAAAAATAGCAAAACAAATTCATCAAAACATGAACATAAATACTAATTTACCATTACATAATACCCTCCAAATCATTTTATTCGCATCAATTTAGCTTGTGAGTATAAAGATCATTTATAAGTCTTTGAAATTAAACCAAATTTACAAATCAAGAACACAAACACTTATTTACCGTTACATAATACCAACCAAATCATTTCATTCGCATTAATTCAGTCGGTGAGTATAAAGAATATTATTAACCTTTGAAATTAAAAATCAGTAAAAAAAGTTCACAAATCAAGAACATAAATAATTATTTATCATTACATAATTTCAAATAATTCATTCGTATTAATTTAGTCGGTGAGCACAAAATTCATTTATTAATCTTCTGAATTAAAATTACCAAAAAGTTCACAAATCAAGAACATAAATACTTATTTACCATTATTTAATTCATTCTAATTATTTTATTCACATAAACTAGTCGGTGAGCATAAAAATTATTTACATATGACACAAGTTTAGATATGAAATAACCATTTTTTTTATGATTTTATGATTATAAAGCTCGTATAAATATGGAAAATGTACACATTGTAAGAAAAACAATACTAACGAAGCATGGTGTCAATCATGTGACCCTGACATAGCAACGCGGTGGACAAGTAGAAATAAGGAAATCGACGATTGCATGAAAGCATTCCAACTTAGAAGCTCTGCATATAAGGATGTTATTGAGTGGATTTCATTTGATAAACTAGATAATGTAGTAAAAATTGGCGAAGGTGGATTTGGTTCTATATATAAAGCAACTTGGTTGGATGGCATACGAAAAATTGATGTTAGACGAGGTATTAAAAAAGTTTTTCGTGGAAAATATAAGAGATCACGTGAGGCATCTAGCATAGTTGCACTTAAGACTCTATCTAGTTCAGTGACAAAAACAGATGAAAATCCCCTCGATTTTTTAAGCGAGGTATGTTAAAATTGTATTCTATAAATTTGTATAATAACCTATTGAACTAATGCTTTTATATAATCTAAGTTTAAAAATCACATGCGATACATATCATACGGTAGTGAACTTCGGGTCTATGGTATAACTTATAACCCAAAAACTGATCAATATTTCATGGTATTACAGTATGCTGAAGAAGGAAATCTTCATAAGTTTTTACAATCAAATTTCAGCAAACTTACATGGAAATTCAAGCTGCATCAACTCAAAAATATAGCGCTTGATCTATACCGAATTCATAATGCGGGATATATTCATGCAGATTTCCATAGTGGTAACATACTCCACACTAAAGGTACTTCTTATGTCTCAGATTTAGGATTATCTAAAAAGGAAACCGAAAATAGTGGATATATTGAAAATAATGTAAAAGATGATATTTATGGAGTTATGCCTTATGTTGCACCAGAAGTTTTGTCCGGAAAACAAGAATTTACACAAGCAGCAGATATTTATGGCTTTGGTGTTATTATGGCTGAATTATCAACTGGTCAAAGACCTTTTGATGGTTATAAATTTGAAACTGAACTTGCTGTCAAGATTTACTATGGATTGCGACCAGAGCTGGCTTCTGGAACGCCTAATTGTTATATTGAATTAGCAAATCAATGCATGGATTTGGATCCACAAGAACGCCCTACTGCTTCGTATATTTATTATCAGATTAATCGTTGGCTTGAAAAATTAGCTTTAGATGATGAAAATGACATCAAAACACAGTTTTTAGATGCAGATGAAATTACTAAAACTTTGCCACTAGTTTCTCCAAATCATCCTGATCATATGTACACTAGCAAACTTATTAATACAAAAATAATTTCAGATGCAATTAATGGTATTTATTTAAAAAATTTGCCTGAAAATAATAAATATTAAATTATAAATAACTAAAATTTATTTTATAATTTCTATATAAGAATCATCGCCAGCAAATAAGCATATGGAGCTTGTTAACACTCCTGTTGGTGAGTACAATATTATAATGTTAAATTTATTTATAAATATACAAATCTAATATTTATTTTATTTTAATGTTAGATCTTGAGAAATTACTTTAAAAGTATAAACTTATCAAGTGCAATTTATGGTATTTTATTTAAAATTAAAGCTTAAAACTGTGTTATTTGTCAGATCTTTATTTAATCCTTATCTTTTTAATAGTATTTAAATTTTAAATATATGCACAAGACTTTATTACTTTTAACAAACAAATTAATGAAGAAATACATCATTATTAACTTAAATAACTTTTTTAATGACTTTTTTTACTCTCACTCACCGAATTTCATGAATAAAGGTTTCGTTTATTCATGTTCTTTAAATTTATAATAAATATTCTCAAGAATGAATGCCTTTTATATAAATAAATATTTAATTAAAACTTATATAGACAATATAAAACAAACTCTCTTAATATATCCTTGTCTGTGTCTTGTTCTAATTATAAAATCGTTTATAAAATTTTACTTTAATTAATATGTCTTTTATTACTATATTTTTATAACTAGTTCTGAACCGAAACTATTAAGAATCATGAGACTGTTAAAATGACTGGTTCTAGGCTGGATTAGTAAAATTTCATAATACTTGTATTACCTAATAAAATTGCTTAATTAATATAAATTATGATATTTCCTGCATCTGTTAATAAGAAATTAGTTATTTTCGACTAATAAAAACCTTATGCATTAGAATATAATATATTACAAAAAAAACTATTTTGACACTGAGACTAGACTGAGTCAGAATTATAAATACTATTAGAACATTCTTAGTAAACTAAATTAAATAGGCTAGACTAGGGTCTGGTCTGATTCAGATGTATAGTTTTAAGACTTACTCAGACGAACAACTTTTTTTTCGAAAAAAAAGGTAATTACCATATAAGCACAAAATACCATCCAGGGGGTGTAATTTTGAATTTTGGCTAAATTAAGCATAATTCAAGCTATTATTCAAAATAACATCACTGGACATTATTTTGCACTTATATGTGTTTATAAAATTTCTTGGTTTGAGCTCATCAAATTGCAAAGAAAGCTATTTAAACTAAAAACGCAATAATAATAAGGAATTAACAGAAAATTTAAAAATCATATTGGGATTTCTGGATCAACAAACAAAGCGGCACATTTCTAAAATAAGGTGAGGCAGATATTTTCAACCAGTTTTTATACAGTGCAGGAATCCTTAAATCAACATGTAAAATTGATAAATTTTAAAATTTTATAAAAAAATAACTAGTATAACTAGAACAATTTTCTTTTTATAAAAAATGTAGAGAAAGACTTAAGAATAAAGCTATAGAATTTATTTTTTTAATTTATTAAGTTTTAATAATTTTATAAAGTTTCAAAGTTAACTATTTTTATTAATAAAATTAAAATTTGGCCACTATAATTTTGGCCAGAATTACCATAATTTTAGCCAAAGTTATTATAATTCTGGCCAGATTAATAAAAAAATTTTTTTAAAAATTTTTAAAAATTAATTTATGCTTTATTATCCAATCATATTGTTTAATTTTTGTTTAAAATTACAACAAGGTTTTAAAATTTGGCTGTTTTAAGAGTTCCTGCACAGTAGTAAAATTAATATGGCCCAGAAATTTCCGATGTTGACAATGAACAAACAACGTGGATCAAAAATTTAGGAAAACCCTGAAAAATCTTGAAGCAGAAACATTTGTCTTAAAAAAAATATTCATATATAATATGTATCAACCCGCCCCTCCTTCAGAAGGTAGAGGGGTATGTAAAACACAGAATCAAGTTCTTGCCTAAGTAATTTTGAAACTTCACAATATAAAAATTTTATCTGAGCAGATTTCCTTTTTAGCTAAAACGGATTTACTAATTTTACCAGTTCCTCTGAATGCATAGAAATTCCTGAATGGAAAACTGATTACAAATTCTGATCTGATAGCATGATCGAAAAAAATCAAATATGTAGATGCATTCAATAAAATTCAATAAAGATATTATCCGATACCCTACATTGATTGGGATCACTCTTTACGAAAATTAAGCTCAAACTAATGACATAAACGATAATTTAAAAATTTCTATTTAAATTTTTTTTTTATGCTTGACTTTTTTCTCTTTCACATCAGATTTTTTTTATTTACAAAAAACAAACTCGTTTTCTGTTAAATCCAAAAAATACAAAAAAAGATAACAAATTAAATATTGCAAGCCAACAAATGACAAATATTAATGGTACGATTCCTACAAATACTCAAAAAACAGCATCGAAACAGATTAGAATTTTAAATCTTGCTAGCCTAATGTCGATTACAATTATAATGATGGACCTATTACGAACGAGAATGTAAATTGGATAATCATGTTCTAAATGAACATGATAAACAATTATCAAGAAGAAACAACAAAATCAGCAACAGACTTTGTTAAACATGTAATTTCAACAGCATCATAGTCTTTATCTTTGCATCATTTCATTTATTTTTAAATATGCTTCGAAAGTGAATTTTTTATCGTATTTAGCATTATTACATTCAAAACATTTGGAAAATATCAATTGTATTCAGGATTATCACATTTAGAATTATCATATCGCATTAGATCTAACATTTTTTAAAATTCTTATAATATGAATTTTAAGTAAAGGAGAGAATTAATTTGTATACTGTAATTAAAATGTAATAAATAATAATAGAAACAAATTAATAACAGTTAAATAAATACATAGCTTGCGTATAAAGCTTAACCAGTTATAAGATTTTAATCATGATGAATTAAAAAGCTAACCCAGTCAAAGCAAACCGTGGAAACCATTTTAAGTGCATCATATTCCAAATAACTCGAGTACTCGAGTTATTTGATAGTTCCGATCATAGTAGGGTAATTAGAGAAAACATATTAGCCGATTATCGTTACACGAATTTTTAACAATAGCTTTTATAAATCTAAAACTTTTATGCGCCTATAAACAACATTCTACACTGAGCATTTTTTCTTAAGCACAGAAAGGTTATCTTAAAAAAAGAAGCAAAAAAATGCAAAATTCAAAAATTTTAAAAAGACAGCTTTCATTTGGCTCTTAAGCAAAAGTATTCAGCGTGAAAGTTTGCGTATAGACGCATAGAATGTTGAACGAAGATCTGTACAAGTCTATCGTAACATTATTTTATATTATGATTAAGGGTGTTCCCTCAAGGGATCGGGGGTAAAGTTTTAATTAGTCAGAAATTGAATATAAAATTGATTGTGATTATCATTTAGGTCAAAAAAACCTGGAGCTGCGACCACCAATTTTTTCCATAGAGTAATCAAAGAGATTGCTCAAGCTCAATTACTTTTTCATTTATTGTTGTTATTTTTTTCGTAACATGGATATCCGACAAGGCCGTCATCGTTACTAAAAATTATTATACTACTGTACTTTTTATACAGAAGCTCTTATAACAAATAAAAACGATCAGAACTTAATACTCAAAGAATAAATACATATTACTTTATAACTAATATTACAAGTATATAGTTATTCCGTCGATTTTATCTTCACCCAATACAAAAAAAAAAGTTATTTTTATGTGTCGTATATGTACTTTATTAAAAAAAACCAATGTTTTTGCCGTAATGATTGTGTAGCCAGTTATGGCTACTGTTGCGATGATAAGTTATTCATGAAATTGTTAAAAAGACGGTTGCCTGGAGACAAGGTCTGTTAGTCAAAGTTTCAGACGCCAAGTCTTGGGTGCTAAATTCTAGTAAATTGTGTAATCGTCTTTCTTTCTTGAAGCTATCATGATAATTGATTGAAAAATGAAAAGAGATAGCTCAAGCATTTTTATTTCAATTTATCGTAGTGTTTGAGTGTTACTTCTATCACTGACTAATTTCATCGAGAGAGGTGCTTGAGAACTCATGTTTAACTTGTTCAGGAACAAACTGAGCTCAGGCGACAGAATTTGAAACGGTTTGTAAATTTTTTTTTATTCCTCATTTGTAAGATTTCTTTTGGCTTAATAATATAAGGCACATTGCAGTATTGACTATACTGTATTGCGCATAATAACGCACAGGGGTGTAATTTCAAATTTCGACCTAAATTAAGCTTAATTCAGGCCATTACTCGAAATATGCCCGGCGCGCTGTTATGCGCAAAATACAGTAAATTACCACACGCATAAAATTATTCATAAAATTGTAGTTTAAATAATTCAAGACTTTTCTAGAAGCTGTAAATATATAGTGTTTGACAATATTGTTGTTAGGAGAAACCTCGGGTTTTCGTATTGGCAAAATAGCGAAACCCTAGTTTCGACTTTCGCCAAAAATTTTAAAAAAGGCGAAATGACGAAATATGGCGAAACTGACGAATCATGGCAAAACTGACGAAACATGATGAAACTAGTGAAATATGGTAAATGGGAGAAATATAACGAGACAGGCAAAATTAAAATTGGTAAATCAAGTGAAACATAGCAAAACTAGTAAAACTAAAAGTTGGTGAAACTAAAATTAATGAAACTAGCGAAACTTATCAAATGAAGACTAAAGGTAAAATTTATTTAATGGAAGAATTTGTATGTGGTAAGTAGTTATTTATGATCCTGACCTGTGAATCTGTCTTGGCAATTTTATTCCACCGATTAATAAATGAATTTTATAATTCACTGGCTAGATTGATACGATCGAATAATTTATATGTAATGGTAAGTATTTAAATTGCATATTATGCATCATTAATTAAATTTTATAGGCTAAGCATACAATAAGCTATAAATTAAGCACCTAAAAATGTATACAGGTTGTTGCGACACAGTGACAGATGATATTAGTGCAATCAATAAAGCAGAAAACCATAAATTTACTTTAATTGCTATCGAAAATATATAATGATACAGTAGGAGACATTAGACATTATTTACAGTACTAATGTTTCATCATATAAATAATACTTTCGTTCTTATACTTTTTCCATTGCTTTTTCTTTTGTTAATTCTTCAATGTTATAATGAAAAAACTAATAGCTTGTTCATTAACAATCACAGTTTTTCATTTCTTATTTACGATTGATACTAAGATGGTTCAAGTAATCGGGTAAAGATCACTCGATTATAACAATATTTGACGTCAAAAATATTGAATTTTGGCATAGACGCACTTGCAGAATAAGAACAAATTTTGACTATATAACCGGGTGATCTACGTATTTTAATCTGGGTCACATTCTAGCTTCAAGCTTATTATAAAGTTTCAGGATTAAAGTACAGTATTATTTACGAAGAACTAATTTAATTTAAAATCAAGTTAAATATAAGAAGGATAGAGAAAGTAAAAGTAATATTTATACAGAGAACTTTTGTAAATACTTTTCCGCCTTTAGTACCAATGTTATTGGCATCAAAATCTAATGAAATTAGAGTAGTATTTCCATCAAGTGCTTTTCCTAATGCTAACCCTCCTTTAGGACCAAGATCATTATAAGAAATATCCAAATGATTTAGAGTAGTGTTCTTATAAAAAGCTTTTGCTAGTGCTTTTCCACCCTTAGAACCAATGCTATTTTCAGAAAGGTCTAAATAAGTCAAGCGACATTCTTACAAAGAGTCTTTCCTAACGCTTTTTTTTCACCTTCAAAACCAATATCATTATGAGCAATATTTAAAAAGGTTAAAGTGGTATTCTTACAAAGTTCATTTGCTAACCCTTTTAGTCCTTCAGAACCAATATGATTGTGTTGAAGATCCAAAGAAGTCAAAGCTTTATTCTCATAAAGAGCATTCGCTAATGACATTCCAAATGGGTAAGTGAGCTAATTATAAAAAAGATCTAAAGAAGTTAGAGTGGTGTTCACATAAAGTGCCTTTGCAAAAGCCTTTCCTCCTTTATCAAAAATATTAGTTAGTCTGATGCTTAAAGAAGTTAAGGCGGTATTGTTATAAAGCGCCTTTGCTAATGCCTTTCCACCTCTTGAATCAATGGAATTATAATCAAAAACCAATAAAACGAGTGTGGTGTTTTTGCAAAGCGTATCCGCAAACGCTTTTCCACCTTCAGTAGTAATATTGTTATTGCTAAGATCTAAAGTAGTTAAAACAATATTTGAATCAAGTGCTTCCGCTAATGCTTTTCCTCCTTCATCATTAAGATCATTTTCACTAAGGTACAATGATGTAAGGGTATTATTTATTTGCAGCGCTCCTGCTATCGCTATTCCTTCAATGATACCAAAATCATTGGCCTCAAGATCCAGGGAAATTAAAGTATTCTTCACATAAAGTATTTTTGCTAAAGCCTATCCAATATAATTACGAGAAAGATCTAATGAGTTTAGTGCTCTTACAAAGTGCATCTGCAACAGAATTGCAAAGATCTTCTGTTGATTCCGTGAAATTATAAAATTTTAAAGAAGTCAAAGCGGTTGAAGTAACACTTTGGCTTCTTTGGAATTCATAATACTATTATGAAGTTCAAATATCATAATAGGATTGTTTCTACTAGTGATGGGCAACGCGCGGGATCCGCGCGTGATCCCGCGCGGGATTTTTAATATAAGATTGTCTAACCTGCGTTAGCATATCATCCGGCCAGCATTAACAAATTATCCGGCCTGCTTTAACATAACTGGGCCAATTCCTAATTAGTATTGATGTAAATAAAAATATTATGCTCGTATTAACGATTTGTTTCTCGTTCCACATATATACGTACGTACGTACAGAGATTATGCACAAACTGTATATTGAAATATTTTTTAAATTGCCATTATTACTAAAGTGGGAATCTATTATTGATTATTATTGAGTATAAAAGTGACTATTTAATCAAAAATTATAACTTAAGCCCGATTATTTTCTTACGAGTCGTTTATGAATTTTTGTATGTATATAACCTTATTGATTATAAATTTTAGCACAATTATACCTGGTTATGCACCTGATTACTTATAAATTTTTATACACTTATATGATTTGATCGCTTTGTTACCATTATAATTTTTAAATTAATAATATTTTAAAAAACAAATTGATAAAATTAAGACAAAGTTGGATTGATAAATTTAATAATTATAAGATTCAAATGTTTTAAAAGTGGGCAAAATCTATATAAGCATTATATTTGTAATAAAATGCAGTAAGATTTATAAGAATTGATTATTATTTTAACGAGAAATTACATTCCTAGTGATAATTTATATATATATATTTATTAATCGTGAAAAGTTCGGAAACTCTACTCGATCCCGCGCGGGATTTTTTAAAAAAATCGGGATTTGCCCATCACTAGTTTCTACGAATGTCCTTGATTGGGAAAGTAAATTTTCCTTTACATCGATAGACTCTGGTTTCTCCGGTAATCTTCTCTTGCTTATCAAGTAGCCGTTAGGTCGATACTTGAACGCATATGCCTTCCTCAACTCTCTTTAAAATCTTCCCGTCCTTCGGGTAAAAAGGAAATAATTCTCTCATGATTTCTTCGTAAATGGAACCGTTAATCTTTAAATATATAAGGTTCTTATTAGAAACATTGTAATTAAAGAGCATTCTGAAGTAGATTATTACCATTATCGACAGTCCTATTATAATAATTAAACCAATCTATGATTCCAACGTTTAGCCAATCGCATGTTGTTCATACGTTGTTGAGAGGACCACATTGCAATAGTATGTGCATTACATACTAATAGATGTAATAAAATTTGTGTATTCAAATAAAGAAGGTTTTGGATGGTTTGGAAGGATAACTTGAGAAGATATTTAAAAAATAAAAGACCTTCTTTTATTTAAGTAGCTGCCGGCCGTTTTCCATAAAAGCGGTACATTAATTATGGAAGCTACTTTGGAAACAGTTTCGGAACGCATGTGGTTTACAAGAAGGCACGAAAATAAAGATCCTTCTTGTAAATTATTAGATATTTTGAGAAGGGTAATTTTTCAATCATTTTAAAAGATGTTTTTTTTGTATAAAAAAAACGTACGTATTAAAATTGGTAAATTGCAAAAATGATAATTGATTCATTTGATATGACTTAATCATTTATTTGTTTTGATTTTCGGATCGATCCGGGATTAATTAAATTTCACGCTTTTGATTGGGCAGGTGACTATCGGATAATCTCGTGATGTGTTGGCCTTACGCAACCCTACGTAGCTATTCAATCTAATTATTTTAACGGTTTTTATAACAATTTTACGTATTTAAATATGATCGATCTACAAATTTATTTTTTTTTTTTACAAATAATTCGTTAAATAGTTTGTCTGCCTCTTTCTCACCATAATTTGTCGTTATTACTGCATTTTCTTTCCCTAATTTTCTTTTTTTACGTTCATTTCGCATATTTCCAGTAGTTAGTCGAAGTTTTGCTTGCTTTGTTTCATTGTCATATTGGGTTGACATTTTAAATCAAATGTACAACAATATAATAAATGCGACATTTAACAAATTCATATAGTAGTGGAAATTTGTAAACCGGAGAGCTAGCAAATTTTTCAAATTCACTATAAAATAAAGAATTTTGAAGTGCTTCATATAAGCCAAAATCATAATATACGCATTGCTCTTTGATGTCTATTTCTAAATATTTAGCATGAAATTTTTTTATTTGTTCGTTAAAAAAAAAGTTTTTAGCATAGCTCTTTAAGAGTTGGTGTTTGTTTCCAACTTAAATCCATAATGGAGTGCAAATAGCTTAGTGCAAATTCATGTCCAGTTTTGCCACCAATTCGATATACTTAATGGTAAGTGTAGCCACATACCCATCCAGTTTTCAAATGATTCAAGTGCAGAATCAATTCCAGCTACTAATCCATTTACAAAGTTATCAAATTCTTCATTCGATAGATCGTCTATAGATTCCCATATTTCTTTATCAAAAAAATTATATAGATCAAAGGCAATATTTTTAAAGTATATATCCAAAAGGCAACAAAATCTGGCATTTCGTGTGCTCTGCGTCCAGGTGGTAATCTTTCAAGCCTGTCCATTTTCTTGTAAAATTCGTAGTTCCTCCTCAGATTTTACAAGAAAATCCATTATAGGTTCATATACTTTTCACCAAATTTAACTAGGCACTCTACTTGCAAATTTAAAATAAGATCCTCAAGCCAATCTTGAAGCAACTGCCATTTTGCAATATAAGTTTTTGGTATGTTTTTTTGAATAGTTAATTTTTTCAAAACCCATTGTACAAATAATTCTAATGAACTACGTCGATGGACTAACTGTTGTGCACTTTGTAATGTGTAGAGCCATCGTTGACATAATGGTTTTTGAAATTTTGGAAAATTTATTCCCAATAACTGAGAATACATTTCTGAAATATAAGAAGTTTTCATATTCATAGGGTTATCTTTGTCACTTGAGCCATAACTATCATGAAGTTGCCAAACAAGATAAGTTAAATTATATGGATGCTTTTGATTTGAGAATCCTGTACTTACTTTTAACTTTCCGAATGCCTTATCTTCAAATTTTATCATCATTATATGTGTAGAATGCAATCCACAGGCAATACGAAATGAGTTTGAATTTGTCAATTTGTTAAATAATATAACAGCACCATTCAAATATATGCTGTATTATCAGTCAACCAAGTTTTGCAAGCTTGAGTATCAAGATTATATCGAGCACAAGATTCAGTGAAATTGGTATGCCAGTGCATTGATTAAGGTTTTGTAATTCTAACAAAGATACTTTAGGAGCATTTGCATTTAGATCCTAGTACATAAAACATATTACAAATACTTTAGAATCATCCCGTGTAGACTCATCAGCCATAACTCCAAAGGTAAAAAATTTTGATGGTTTTGCTATTGCACATTGTTTTATTAAATTGATCTCTGCTATATATCTTTATGCTACCCAACAAGCGTGCTAACTGAAAACCATTTATCTGGCTCTTCATCAAGCAACCATTCGATTACTTTTTTAGAACACTTAACAGCATATTGGTAGCTTATCTGTCCAATTTGACAAATTGTGTTGCCATTAAAACTGTTTTAGTACTGTACTCAGTTCCTTTTTCAATTAATCTATTACGAATTGTAGCTTTTAATTGATTTTTAGTAGCAGGTAAGGGTTTTCGGGCAGCTAATCGAATATTTGAAATTGGTAATTTTCGTATTTGTTGTTGTTTTCCTAATTTTCCATTTAATGATTTAATTTTTACTTGCAAATTACTAATTTGTTTAGAAAGCATACGATTTTCTTTTAAAATATGTACTGAATCCATAGAATTGTGACAAAAAGTAGATTCAATATATTGTTTTGCTTTTTGTTGAAATACTTAGATAAGATCTTTCCAGTATTTGGTCCTTTTGAATAGCGCATATTAGTAAAAAGAGAATTTGCTAACTCTATTTCTTCATTGTTCATCTTTAGAATCACTTGTAGTAATTGGTTTCGATTATTAGATATACGTAATCCTTCAGAATCATATATAGTACTCATGAAAATATTTATTAATTGTAGCTTTTCAGAATTATATATACCAGCTAAAAATTTATTTACTAATTCTAAATTGTTATTTTCTAGATTTAGAACTATTTGCAATACCTGTCTTCGATTATTTAATAGTTGTGATTCTTTTGAGTTATGCATATTAACTAACAATGTATTTGCTAATTCTAATTCTTGATTTTCTATATTTAGAACAATTTGTAATATTTACTTCCGATTGTCTGTTCAGAGTTTTGATCGTTTGCTAATTTCATAGTAATTTCAGCTAATTATTGATGTATCTTAAGATAATGCAGTATTTATTTGTTTTTAATAATAGATAGATCTATTTGAAATTTGATTCCTGTTACCAATAAATTCTTTATTTAGACGTGCATTAAGGAGATGTTTTCGCTGTTCAAGATTTTGTGATTTATTCAAAGTTCTAGTCATTTTGAAAGTTTTTTATTAAAATATTAAAAATAAAAATTATATTTAAAAAAAAATAAAAAAATAAACTTTCATATTTATAATAAATAAACTATAATAATATGTTGTAATATTTCGTAAACTATTCGTTATAAATATTTTTTCCTTTATGGTATTTCTCATCCAGATAGATCTTAACGTCTTTTCTTGTATTAATTCTCAAAACTCACCAGACTCTTTGCAGCGTGTACACCTTTCTGAAAAACGCGTAACACGACATTAAGGTCGAAACTAATACTTTTAAAAATCTGATTTTTATTTTATTTTATTTTTTAACCAATTTTTTTTTTAAAATTTTTTTCTTTTAAAAAAAAAAAAACCGTTTCTTGAAAGATTTTTTTTCTTTTAAAAAAATGGATTCTTTTGTTTTTCTTTTTTTAAAAAAATTGGTTTAAGTTTAAGTAATAATAATATGTTTTTATACAATTGCTGTTTTGCACATTCGCAAATTATTAATTACTGAAATATCTTTATATGTAAAATTCAATTGAAAATAATTTTCCATAACAATAACAATACAATTTAAAGCTGTCGGGTCTTGAACGGATAGCTAAAAAATGGTTCAGCTAAAAAATGGCTCAGCTAAAATGTGGCTCGACTTTGTTATAGCCAGTTGTTAGCCGAGCGGAGCCGGTAATTTTCATCACTATGCATGAGTGGCATGTACGTACGGTATGGCCGGATAAAAAAGAAAGACCAGAAAGAGCCAAAACTTATTCGCCAATTATCCGAATTAGTAAATCTACTAATAAAAGAAAAAGTAATAATCGGTCACGGTTAAAAATGTAGTAGGTTAGCGGTGTCCAAAAGTTATTTTCGTGTAACCCTATCTTCCACTTAAATAATTTTGCCTATCACCAAAATTTAACATATTTTGCTAATAAAACTGCTAAACGATGTATTAAGTAAAAATTGCTCGGATTGTAATTTTGCTGCAATAGTAGTTGGCAGTATTAATGCTCCGCAGATTCGATCCGAGGTCTGAATCCGAATCGTCGGATTAGCTCGGGTTGCACAAAGAGCAAAATTTTTTGAACCCCCACTAACTTACTAACGAATGACACGCGTTAAAAGTGACACGTGTTGGCATGTTTCACATAAAAGTGAAGTATCGCAAACGATTTTTTAAGTAAAACGACTTTGATATTTTTAAAGAAGCAATTCTTTGCAAAATTTTACACATATACAGTCAGTTTATTTCCAGATATATATATTCTAACTACTATCAAGTCCTCTTTTAATAAATGTCCTTTGGAAAGTTGACCGTGAATTTACGTTTACTTACCCGTTCTATTCAACTTGATGCTAACATACTCATTGTGGTAATGACAATTAGAACAAGGTTACACATTTGATTAAAGAATACAATTCTAAATTTAATTAAACAGATTTTAAACCTATAACGATTTAAATGGGAATTAAATATATAATGTACAGTAAATACAATTAATTTTGTTCCGAATACTTCCATTTAATAAAATTAAAGCGTAAATTTGTAGGAATTATTTTATTCTACAATTGGATGTTATGCAAGTTAGTTGTAAAAGTAAATGCATTATTTTGGATTCACTTTAATAGTTTTAACAGGCTTCAAGTTCTTTATATTCAATCACTTTTAATAATGTAACATTAAGAATTCTGTTTTCACATATATCATATTAAGATAAGATGTAGGTTATCAACCCATTTAGATTAGACAATTATGTTGATATTCATGAGGGTTGATAACAAAGAGATAGAATATATAATGCCTGGACTTAATTTTTTACAAGTTTAGGTTGATATTAACGAGGGTTGCCTGTAATAATATTATAGTCAGCTAGTAAAATAAAGATTTTCTTTTAAGATGCTTTATTGAATCAAATCATTAAAAGTTTGTCTCGCAATAAAAGAACATTGTAAGTGAATTCTGAATCTACAGATACTCGTATCCATTTACAACATTAATAAGACATTACTTGCTAATAGTCAAATTCCCAAAGAACATTGACCTTATACATATAACCAATCAATTATACAGTCACCCGGTTACACACACGTAGTCACGTTATATGGCCCTGACTACGAACTCCCGGGATACTGAAATCCACCACGACGTGATGCTAAAATTTATTTTTTTTGCATCAACTGGTATTTTACTAAAAGATTTAAATTATTCGAATGCAGCAACTTTTTCACCACCTTCATTATATTTAGGTTTACTATTTCCCATAAACAAAGCACAAATAAACATTAATGCACCATAAAGTATCATAAGATCAAAAACGAATTGAAATGCTGATACATAAGCATGAATAACCAAAGACTTTGTATCAGGTGGTAATAATTCTATAGTATATACAGATTGTGTTGAAAAAGATGGAGGTAAGACTACTGCACTTAATTCTTGTGAAAGTTTATTATTAAACGCTGTTCCTGATAATGCAATTCCAAAAACAGCACCAACTAAAGATATAATTGAATTAGTAAATAATTTTGCAAAAAAAAAAAAAAAGCAAAAAAAAAAAAACAAATATACAGTATATATTTGAATACTTACTGCTTCTAAAGAATAATGTTAAAGTAGTTACAGAAGCTACATCCTTATGCTCAACCAATCCTTGAACGCATAATATGATAGATTGAATACTTATACCAATTCCAGCACCACTTATTATCATAAATCCTATTAATTCACCAAATCCTGTATTTTCATTCCACATAGTGGTTAAACCGGCACCAATTATTGTTAATGATGAAGCAAATAAAGTTACATATCGAAACGATATTTTATCTGTTCGAGAGAACATTTGACCGGATAAGATTGAGAATGCTACTACACCAAGAATGTAAGGCATGAAATCAATTCCAGATTGTGTAGCTGATTAAAAGGAAGTATAAGAATATTAAATTTATTTGATTTCAAGCAAAGGATTGAGAATTAATCGATAAAGAGACTTGCCTGAAACTTCTTTAACAACTTGAAAGTATAGAGGAATATAAAAAATCAAACCAAAAAATATCATTCCTTGAAAAAATGATGTGCTGAAACATGAAATTACATTAAGAATTTTAAATAAATGTGCTATTAAATTATAGAAAAATAATAAATAACAGATTAGTTATCATAATAATTCTTCCAAATAACGATAAATCAAATTATAAATATTTACGTGGAGCAATAGGTTCATAAACGACAAAATTTTCAACAAGACCGAATATTATGTAACCAACAGCGCCAACACATAGAAGCACTATGATCACAGGACTATTCCAAGGGTAAGTACTACCACCCCAATTAAGAGATAATAAGATACAAACAGTTGATACAATCATAATAATGATGCCAATAAAATCAATTCTCTTAAATTTTGCAAGTAATGAACCAGCCGGCATTTTCATGTGAAGGAAAAAAATTATAGCGATTACTGTTAATGCACCTAGAGGAATATTGATGAAGAAACACCATCTGTTTTGGAAAGTAAATTTTATGGTGAAAAAAAAAATTATTCACGATTAATACAATGTAATATTATAACCATTTTTTAGCTTAAGTTTTGCCTTCTCGTGTAAATTTGCATACCTCCAACTAACATGATCAGTAAAAGCACCACCCATGAGCGGTCCAGCTACTGAAGCAATACCATAACATGCGCCAACAATACCCTGATATTTTCCTCGATCTTTAGTACTAACAATGTCTGAAATAATAATCAAAACAAGTCTATAAAACAAATATACATATATTTTTTTAGTTTTCATGAAAACTTTATATAAATCAATATTGCGATGAATTACGAACCCAATGATACCACCACCTCCAATACCAGCAATTGCACGGTATATTATCATTGAAACCTAAATAATAATATGATTAAAGCTTGTTAATGCTATGTGTATTTCAAGAAAATAGAAAAACAAAAATGACAATACCATATTAGAAGCAAGACCACATAACAAACTGCCCACTTCAAAGATTGAAATTGCAAATAAGAATGTTACTTTACGACCAAAGATATCCGATAATTTTCCATATATTGGTTGAAAGGAAGTCTGTGTCGATAACGTGATTCACGTGAGTCACACATGATATATAGTCAAAACGCATATATGTATATATATATATAATTAAAAAATTTTCAATTACCATTGTGAGTAGATAAGAAGTTGCGACCCACGCTATCTGATCCAATCCATTAAAGTCGGAAACTATTTTAGGTAGAGCGGTAGCAACGATGGTTTGATCTAACGCGGCTAAAAATACAGCACAACCTAGACTATAATAAATAAACACAATTTAATATACAGTAATTGATAATATTAACATTAAATCTCTGCAAGTGCCAGCATGCACCCTATTAAAACAGTGTCAGACACATGCATGGGTATTATGTTTTAATAATACGTGTGCTGACACTTGCAGAATCCTACTGAATATGTAAAAGAACTGCAGGGAGTTAATAGCTACGAACCCAAGTGTAACCAAAAATAATTCAATTCCGTGTAATAAGCCATCATTTTCAACAGTCTGAGCTTCCTGATCACTGACATTTATTTCTGCTATTATGTTTTGATTTGTCTCTGATACTAACTTCGATTCATGTTCAAAATTTATTTCACTATGTGGAGTTGATTGATTTTGTACCATTTTTTTTCAATTTATTATTATTGTTTTTTCCAATTTATTATTATTGTTTTTTTTTTAAATTATTATGATGATTAATTTTTACACCGTAATATTAACTTTTTACAGAAAGAGAAGAATTTACAAGTTAAAAAATTAACTAAAGAAAAAACTTTATTGTTCAGCATTTTGGTCTTTTATAATTTTTTTTTTTTTAAAATTAAACCTAATTGACGACATTGAAATGTAGAAAACGCGGATTAAATTTTCACCGATCAATGCATGTATAATGACATTTATGGATAGGTCAATTTTCTCCGTTAAAAACATAATTGGTTCAGGAAAAATAATTTTTGCGGTTATTACTGTGCCATTATACCGTTTCCAAACCTTCTTCTGCAATAAGAATGTATCATCATCAAAATTACTAATCGGAAAAAAAAATCATAAAAATCCCGTGCTGATATCAGTATAAATAAAAAACTTTCGCGTGTTCACTAATCGAAGCACCAACATTTTATAATATATGCGAAATAATTTGATAACCTAGACTATCTCGTGATTGGTTATTAGAATAAAGGGATGTGGTATTCGATTCCATTTGAACCTAGATGCCGTATCAAAATTTCGTTCAATTCTCAATTATAACAAAAGGCAATTGGGAATCATTCAATATATTACTATTGGAAAATTCTACTGGATAATCTTATAGGTACCCCTATTTTCCAAATTTTCTATTTTGGAATTAAAAATTAAGTTTCCCGGATAAATATGTAACGCAGACAAATCTATGATGTTTTAGGTAAATTTTGGTACGTCAAAAAAAAATTTTTTTTAAATAGAAGTTTACAATAAGATTAGCTTATTTAAGCAAATTGAATAACTGCTATGTTCTAAATTCTTTTTAAGTGGACAAGATTATTATTGCCGATATTGATCAGTGCACAATAAAAACTATTTACACATTGATTTGTTTTTTTTTTTCTTGCATTAAAAACAACAGCTGATCTCCAGCTTTAGAAATTTAGTTGATTTAAACGTTCTCAGATCTTTAACGTACTAACGCTAATAATCACATGAATTACATCAAAATGATTTAAATGATTCATATCATCTTGATTTAAATCAAGGGCCGTCTCTATTACCGTTACTCACTATGACTATTCAAAGTGCAATCTAAACAGGTTAATTTCGAACTTTAAAAATCAGCCACTTAAATTATTATTACGTAAAAATACAAAAATTATTAAAAAAATTTAAGGTAATATTACAGTTATTTGATTATTAATTACTTAAAAATACAAAAAATATTAAAAAAATTTAAGGCAATATTACAGTTATTTGATTATTAAATACTAAGATACTACTGTGCCTCAAAAATTGTCGAACGTCACACTAACATCAAAGTAAACAATAATATCAAAGTTCTGATTATCTTTCGTGGCGCGGATAAAAAATTAGGCACTACCGTAACTTTGATAAACATGACTATGACTACTTCCGGCCAATCAAATGCGACATATTTATCACATGACTTTAGCATGCTTAAAGCTAGCGTAAATTTGTGGTAAGCATAATCTGTGTATAAATCTTGGATTGCCTCATAAGCATACGCGATATCATATTTTATAGAAATGGCAGAAAATTTAGTGATTTGTAATGGAAATGGCCAATGAACATTGAAAATCACGTTGGTATCGGGAGTATCCGGAAATATAGACAATGTGCATGTCGGATGGTTATGAGCATGCCCCTAAGACATGTCCCAAAGGGCATGCCCGTGTCCTTGTGCCTTGAACCCATCTTTCGGTTTTTTATTTATCCTCTATAGATCATTCAAGATTAGATAATTACTGCGCCTTATTGTCATGCCTAAATATAAACTTTGGCCAGTTAGGACTTAATCCAAACCAGCTTCTCTAGCACTTCCAATTGAGTTGCAATCGGATTTTATTTATTTATTATGACTCACTCTAATGCATGAATATAAAAGGGATGCCAAGATTAAATTTTAATGCTATATTATTTATTATTGCATGTGCTACCGCATAAGGCCTATAATATTTTAGTAACACTTTGAATATTTGGTAACACTTTCGTCTCGGAACACCGTTTTGGTAGATTTACAAATTCGGTAAACACCGGAAGTACCAACTTTCGGAGCCAATCTTTGTTATGTGCTACTTAAATAGTGATATTTAAAATGCAAGGATCTTATTTTTTTTTGCCTTTTTCTTACATTCAATAAACGATCTTGAATACAATTATCAACATGGGATAGGAATTAAAAAGGATGAACATAAGATATTTATTTGTTATCAAAAATCTGCCGAAATGAGAAATGATATCGCAATAAATCAAGTTGGCTATTGTTATTAACATGGAATAAAAGTTGAAAAGATGAATATAAAGCATTAATTTATTTTCAAAAATCTGCTGAGATAGGAAATGCCGCTGCAATACATGAAACTTAAATAACGTCCACTTAAAGAGGTATTGCATTTAGGGAGGTAAAAATCTGTAAGTGTAATATTAGTTGGTCCCAAGATAAGACATACATTTAGGGACTTTTCATAGTACGGCATTTAGGGAGGTTGCATTTTGATCTGACCGTAGTTATTAACATGGATTAGGGATTAAAAAAAAGAAAATAAACCATGATGCACTTATGTAGAGCTGCAATATATCAAAAATTGGATATTACTATCGAAATGGATTGGAGTATCAAAAGATTTACAAAAGACTGATTATTGGTATCAATGTAAATAATTTATTTTTATATGAGTAATTATTATTATAATTAAATATCAGGCAATTTAAATGATTACTATTCGATTTATTTTTGAGTTTTATTAATTAAAAAGTTTGACATAAATGATGATAAAAAATAACCAATAGTTGAAGAAAATATGCATGGCTATAAATTTCCTATAAATAAATATTGTAAAGACAGAAAAAGATGGATTTACAAAAGTATATTTGACCTAGTGGTTGAGAAAAGAGAAGACATTACTCGAAAAAAGTGTTGTGTTTATTAATAAAAGTTTACAGTGATGAATTCGTTAAGAGGTGATATTTATTTTCATCGTATTATTATTTAGTAATTAATGATTGTAATAATCTATTATTTTTAAAATTACTTAACAGAAACCTAAATTCCTTAATGTGCAGTAACTGCGTAGTAACTATATAGTAATTATATAGTTGCTATCAAATTAAATATTAACTATATAGTACTATGTAATTACTGCGTATTAAGGAATCTCAAGTTTCTGAAAAGTAAAATTGAAAGCATATTGTGATATTGGATCTAAAAATCTTCTATTTCTAAAATAAATACGGAATAAATATTCGGAGGATTATATATATATATATTTTTTTTAGATTATGCAAAAGTGAGTTTCTTACGTAAAAATCATATCTATACAGGAATAATGAAATGGAAAAATTAATTAACATATTGCACCGGAAACTTTAAATAAAAGGCACTTAAAATGGCATCAAATATTTATTCGTTTGGAATAATTACAAGATTATGTGGGAAATTTTACATGAAAACCTGGATATTACAATTAAAATTTGGAATGTAACTTCAAATACAAAAGTTCCATGATTATTTACGAACAAAGTAGCAAATTGATAAAAATACTTTATTAAAATGAGATATCATAAATCAGATAATATATTTAAAAAAAAACTTACACAACTTACACACATACAAGCACAGCACATTTGGATAAAAGAAAACTAAGCAAATTATATAATAATATAACTGCGCCATATTGTTGCGTGAAGCCAAGAATGGAGGTATGTACCAATGGGATATGATTAAAGATTTAAAAATCAAAAAATTAATAGCAGTCATCGAGATATCTTCATTCAACACTTTGTCTTGATAGATGGTATGAATAATAAATGTATAATCCCTAAAAATAAATTCTTTTTTTTTTTTGTCAATTATATAAAAATACATGAAAAAGGTCGATGCTTATATCAAAAGTATCAGATAACTTTGTTTTATCGTGAAATTGCATTCGACAAATCTGATTAATAAAACTATTCCAACAACACTTGAAAAATTAACTTGCAAGGTCAGTTGTAACCTGAATTAAAAAAAATCCAAATTTTTAATAACTTAAAATTTTGCCTATGAAACTTTTGTGTTCTAATTTAATTAACTTTTTTTTTTTTTTATAACTCCCTTTCAGAGACGCTCAGTGGCGTACATATTTAATTAACTGTTTAAAAAAGATTCCTTAGTAAATTTTAAACATAAATGTGATCTATAATTAGAGATGTGTTCCGTAAATTAGTACTGTATTATTTATTTCCTAGGGGAGTAGAAATTATAACAGAGTTTACCAATGATCATAACACATACTAACTTTTGGGTTTCGCTTTATTTTTATTTTTTTTTTATTTACATCATTTTTTATTGTTTTTATTGTTTTATCGCCTTTGCTTTTTACTTCTACGTTTAACTTTTTTCAAACTCTTACTTTCACTTTGCTCATATCAAGCCTTTTTTTAGCTTTATTTTACTATGCATATTTACTTTGACTTTTAAAGTTCTTTAGATAAAACGTGAAAAATACAAAAAAAAATAACTCAAATAAAAATTAAGAATTAAAAATTAGAGTTTCCCAATGATCAATATGAGATCGGGAATCTTTTGTGGGAAGATTTCTGGCCACAATATGATTATTACAAATATGTTTAATTATGTGTAAAAAATAATGATGAAGGTAGTCACGAGTGACACTTAGTGCGACAGGGGATTACAATACATATAAACTGTAGTTTAATTTTATTTACAATAAACTACGATTTTATAATAAATTACAGTTTATTTATTATAGTTAATAGTTTATAGTTTGCACTCTACCTATAATATCTTAGTTGTTCTTGGGATATTTGCCTAAAACATAGAGCTAAGTGCTGCAAAGTGGTATATGTTCCAAAATACTGTATATCCTAGTGTAACAGTTAGTTTAGGAGCCATGTCAAAAACTTACAGTCATATGACTACGTAGGATCATACATAGTGACAACGGCCTCTCAGACTGCCAGGACTATCAATATTAATACGCAATAAAGATCAACAACCAATCGTCCTACGATCAGGCTTAGTCGAAAAAGGCGGTTAGATTTGGCGAGTGAAAGTTTATGACTGTAGGTAAGACTTCTTTTCTCTTAAGTGTTTACTTTTCTCTCACACAAATTCAATTACACTAATGACAACTCCAAAAATGACGACTCCAAGAAAAGAAGCACCAAAAAAAAGAGAGAAAAGAGAGAAAGTAGTACCCGTAACAAAAAGAACAAACTAGTAAAAAAAAAAAGCACTTAAATCGACAAAGGTGACTCCCATTACGACAATTCCAAGAACGGCAACTCGAAGAATAACTCCAAGAAAAGAAACACCTAAAAAAAGAGGGAAGTTAGTACCCGTAACAAAAAAAAAATCTAGTAAAAAAAAAACACATAAACTAACAAAGATCTCGACTCCAACTACGATTCCAAAAACAATGACTCCAAAAACAACGACTCCAAGAACGACGACTCCAAGAACTACAACTCCAAGAATGACGACTCCAAGAATGATGACTCCAAGAACGACGACTCCAAAAACAACGACTCCAAGAATGACGACTCCAAGGACGAAGACTTCAAGAAAAAACAACTAAAATAGAAAGTTAGTACCCATAACAGTAAAAAAAAAAACAAACTACTGCAATAAAAAAAAACCCCCAAAAAAAGATGAAAAAAATTTTTACTTATCTAAAGAAAACCCAAAGAAGTATTAGCGCGAATAAAAAAAAATAATAAAAAACTCTAGATTTACCTGTAGATCAATTTAAAGCAAATATATGATCATATAATTGACTGATCATATTGGGTTCAATAATTATTACCGTTCATAAAAATAAAAACAAAAAATTATTATTTCATGGGATAGTGGGTCTTGAACCACGGGCTTGCCTTTCTGGATGTTGCATCTGGTACAACGGCGATCCAACCTAACCCCTACTCCATGTAGGAATGATTGTAATTTTTTTATTTTATTATTTATAAAACCAACATTTGTGATACCATATAACAAGATCACCAAATTTTTGGATTCGGTAATGATCTCAATACTGCTGCGCATAATATAGATCACTATATTGATGCAGGGTCGCAAAAGCTAACTACCCCAGTATCGCCACTAAAAAAGTACGGGCACGTGATATCAGCAACCACCTGATCAAATTCGATGAAATTTTTTTTATTTGAATTATATGTAATCCTTAGAATTTCAAATGAAAAAATTTTTCATCAAATTTATCAGGTGGTTGCTAAGATATTTTCGTTCAAAGGTTTAGAATAATTTTGCGCAGCTTGTATTTTAATACATTTTGATTTTTTAAAAATTTTGAGCAAAAGCATTTTAGCAACCACCTTATTAAACTTAGTGAAAGTTTTTTTCATTTGAATTCTATAGATCCATAGAATTCAAATAAAAAAATTTTAATCAACTTTGATCAAGTAATCTCTTCGCTCAAAAGTTAAGATTATTATATCAAATTTTACATCAGATATTAAATTCTAAAAACGGATTTTACAAATTCAAAAGATTTACATATAATAAATAGAATAAATTTATTCGTTGCCGGGGCAATGTATATTATATGTCGCTTAACCTATTACGTCACTAACAATTCATTTAGCATCTTGGGTGTAACCAATCATCATTGTGACAAATAAGTATTTAATATATGATATACTTAGCGGAGATTTATCTGGCATGCCCTTAATTTGTCACACCATATATGTTAAATAAACTTAATAGACTTGCAACATAAATAGTAAAATTGTACAAACTTAACTGGCTTTCGATCTCTAAATAAAATACACAAATATTGCTATTATAATATTTTATAATTTAATAATGCTTGTATAGACATAAAAAATACTAACAATCACTATTTTTAGTGGGACATTTTGGAGCATAATGGCCAGTTTTATGACACAATCCATATTTACGACCACCAACAGTATTGTTTGTATCACTATTATTGACCTTATATTTATTCTCTTTTTCATTATAGGCTTTTAATCATTTGTTTTGATGTCTACCCTTATCTATGTGTTCCAACGGAACTTTAACAGTATTAACATCAAGTACACGACCATTAGATAATTTAATTTCATAGTTCAAATTAGTATTTTCTCTTAATATTTCATGTTCTGATTGCATATTTATTTGCCGACTCTTTTCTTTTTTTGAAATATAAGACTATATAAGACATTTTGATTGTTATCTTCCATTGAATAATGTAGTGCTTTTTTGAAATGTCCCATAAGTTGACCATAATATAGTTTTTTACGCATATGTAGGTGAACATAATTTTCTTGAACATTATCATAATGTTTAGGAATCAGATAAGTTCTCTGTAAAATATTATCATAAGAACTTTTTAAACGTTTAGATGATGCTCCAATAAAAAGTTCAATAGAAGCCAATTCAACTTTATTCCAAATATTGTCTTGAAACTATCGTATTGACATCAACATTACATGAATAATACATTTGAATTTTCCACCATCAGTTTAAAGTAATGCCGACAAATAGTTCCATGTGAAACTAATAGAAAAATAATATGTTGATATGAACTTGTAGAACTTGTAGCCATATAAGGAACAATTCACTATACTTCTTGAATCGATTCTTTTGAAACTGAGCTTATTAACGTTTTTAAATATGCTTGCTGAAGATCATAATGGTCTCCAATATTCACAGAATCTTCATTATTTTGATCATCTACTAACGGTATCTCATTCCAACATCCATAAAATAAATCATTAATATATTGTATAATATATATAGCTCTAAGTTTAATACTAAACAAGACCTAACCTAACCTTAAAATCTAACTCTAACCCGAATTCTAATAACTAATTCCAAACTTCACCCTAATTCTAACCTTAAAACCTAACCATAACCTGAATTCTAAATAACTAATTCTAATCTTTACCCTAACCCTAACTCTAATCTTGAAAACTAATCCTACCCGAATTCTAATAACTGATTCTTATCTTTACCCTAACCCTAACCAATCTTAATTATCATATATTCACATTCATACTAATTCTAACCCTTAATTCACATTTATCCTAATTCTAATCTTTAATCAAATTCCAAGTTTTTGCTCATAGTTAATACTAATGTAAAAATAATTTAGATAAATTAACAAACTTACTAATTGATCTTAAGTTAATTCAAAAGCTTCTTCATTAGGTACCTTTCACATTTATACAGTACTGATTCAACTATTCGTGATGAAAAATAATTTTTAATCATATTGTTTATGTTATTAAAGAAGTTTTTTTTACAATAAATGGTTGGTAAAATGTTGTTGACTTATATTTCCACACTATAAAACTCTTATTTAAAGCTTCTTTCTGCATTCGAGAGTCTAATACTTCAACTACATCAGCTATAGTAGAGCTAGCGGAGACGGCCTTATAGATAAGTGCATTTATTGACTCAACACGTTGTGTTGATTGCATACTAACTGTAAATATTCAACTTGTAAAAGCACATGTCCAAGAATGGCATGTTGTATAAAGTGGATCAAGCAAGTAATTATTAACATCAGGATAAGTATCTAATACAAAGTTTGAAATCTTCGCTCAAAAACATTAATACTTAATGAGTTGTGTGTTTTCCAAAAGTCATTAATAAAAGTTTGTAATCAATAGACCCAAGTTTATTATTAAGTCGTTTTGGTAGATTTTGAGACAAGTACCAAATACAATATATGTGATAAGCATTTTTAAATACAATTTGACAAGCTGCATCCATGGCAGGATCCATGTCTGTTAAATAACTCGTGGCTTAATGTTTTGTTGCAAAACCCACTCATAACTCTCTCTTGTTTCATCATTCAAAAAGGCTTGTGCACCTAAACGTGACCTTCCATCATTATCGACAAGTATAAATAAGGATAATGGATAATTATATTTATTGGTTCATGAAGTATTATCATGCAATACAACATCTGAGAAACGAGACCACAATACAATTTGATCCTCTGTCATTCAAAATATACCACATAATTTATCACTGTCCATATTAATAAGATGTTGTATAAACATCATGGGTTCATTTTTTTGTTTCTTAAGAAGATACTTTAACAATTGAGAAGCATCTGAACCAGTAATTTTATGTTTGCACTTAATTTTTTGAATAGCATTCGAGAGATCTTGTGTAAGAAACAGTTGATCAGGATATGATGGTTGTAATAAGTTCCTTATGGTATGTGCATTACAATGTCCATAAATAACTGCATGTTCAATTTTTGACATTATGTCTTGATCAAATTTTCGGAATGCAGCAGCAAACTTTACATTATGTTCAAGGTTCATAAAGCTCACATATACACCATTACTTTCAGGCTTATTTAAGTTAATGTACCATTGGCAATTTGTTTTTTTGAACCTTTATTACGTTGTTGTTCAATTGATTTTGATTTACCGTAAAATCTCGAAATAGTAGACATGGGCGTTATTTCAAATCTTGGCCTGAATTAAGCTTAATTCAGGCCGAATTTTGTAATTTCACTCCTGTGCATTATTTCGAGATTTTACGGTAATAGGCTTATATATGCAAGCATTTTCGCATGCAAGTGTTCTTTTTTTTACTGATCCATCAGATGACAATTGCATTCTATATCTCTTGATTACAAATCCTCCCTTCTTTCCATATTCTCTTATGTAAAGTTCAGCAGCTTCTCAAGAATCAAATTGCAAGCCAATAAACGGCTCATCAAGTAAAGAACAACTAACAGAGGTAAAGGGAGTAACAAAAATCAGGTGATTTTTTAGGGGGGAGGGGGGTAAAAAAAGTTAAAATTATATATAAGAACCTAACTATTTATATATTAAGGAAGAGGGAGGGGGATAAAAAATAATCAGGTGATTAATGACACTGCCCTAACGCCTAATTTTAAATAAAGCTTATTAGATTGAAAAAGCTATTACTATTAACAACTCAAACTAAAGAAAAAGTAAACCGTATAACATTCTTACCTTTTTCAAAATTTACCGAACGTGTAAACTCTAACTCTAAATCTGATTCCCGATTTCTGTCAAACACAACGCCGGTTCTATATTAATTACATTAAATAAAAGCTTATGATCTATAATAAAATGATAAAAATACCAACCTAATTCTAAACCCATGGCAAGTTCAGTATTATCCTCCCTTATTTCACAATCTACTTTCAAATCTGAACTCAATAACGTTATTTTTATCATTTACTAGCCCTGTAAGTAATTAAATTATCGCATTAGACTTTATAGCTAATAACAAAACAAACAGATCGCTAACCTAATCCTGAACCCAACTAAATAAAATACTAACCTAATTCCAAACCTAACACAAGCCCAGACTTATCTTTGTTTACTTTCAAACCTGCAACACTCTTGCCTTTTACTAACTCTGCAAGTAATTATTGTGCTAAAGGCATAGAGTTTATTGTAAACAGTGAACGAATTGGACACTAACCTAATTCTGAACTGGAAGCAGCACTGAAGCAGCTCGAAACATATTCTCACTTTCCGAACCTGAATCCACACTACCATTCAAACAAAAACTGGCCCTCACATTGGCTTCACTTTTCTCAAAGTCTGTAATAAATTGCTTGTAACGTTAAGACCACGAAATATATACTGACAAAGAGATAAATAAAATACTAACTTAGGTCGCTCTCTTTAGCTTGGTACAATAAAACTGTTAAACCAATGTATTTAGTTATAAAAAAACCCCCGTATTCCATACATTTCAATTTTGATCAGCATAAGTCATGTGTTTAGTGTAGAGGCGACAACATCGCACATGCAATGAATAAATTTATTCTAAATAATAAATCATAAAAAAATACTTGTCTTTATTGCTGTTCAGGAATAATTGTAATTTTTAACATTTGTGATACCAGGTTGTCCATATCACAAGGTGACAGATACAGGATGTAGATGAGATTTTGCGAGTCACGTGCAAATCGACTTTCTGAGCTAATCTCGGAGTAGGTGTCCGTCATGGGATGATCGTTGTACTGTACTTGCTTTTTTTTCTATCGCGATATACTATCGCGATTTACTATCGCGTACCCAGGAACAAATAAAACCTTATCTAATTTAATTTATGCCAAGAGGATTTCGGTGAGAAGAAGGTTTAAATCCAAAGCGAATGATTTTTAGAGCTGAGTCATGCTTATTGGATAAAAGCAAATACACGAACCTACTGGTAATTGATACTAAATGACCGTTGGGGCTTTGATTTGGTAGCGTAACTTTTTAGGGAGGTGCTTTTTGTAATCGCAGATTTATACGTAAGCACACTATATTACTTTTCAAAATAATTACAACCTTATTACCTTTGCTGTTTTATTATTTCTACAAAAATTTTTTAAATTACAAATTGTGAAAAAAATTACAAAACGAAATCGTATACATTGTAAAGGTTAGATAATTATTTTTATATTTTTTCGTCAAAGCAGCATTTAATAAACATAAAAATAATTTATTAAAATATGATAGATTCGGGAAGAATGGCTCAAAAATGCCATTGACGAAAGTCTTACGACTAAGATAAGTTTAATTTTGGTTTTTTTATAATTGAAACCTTTGTGCTTTTTATTTTATTTATAAGTAGTGCCCGAATAATATTTTAATTAGTTTCAAGGCTTCTAATCTGAGTAAATTTTAATTGCCTAAGTGCGCTACGATAAATTTTATTAATTCACCATTCAAGAAGCCTACTTATTAAGTCATGCTCGAAGTTTATGATAGCTTGTTTTTAAAAGGTGAGGTTATGGTTATTAAAATGATGCTTTTCAAAACTTAATACAAGTAAAATTAATTTTTAATAATCCTGCAAATTCGGGTCTTGGGTAGCTTCCTCACTTTTTCAATCTTTGTCGTCGCCGGTCGTTTGAACTCATTCTCATTTTTCAGTAAAATACAGTCAACTCTGAATATAACAAACCTTTCTGGATGTAATGAACTCAAATTTCTAAATTTTAATATTAATTCAATATAATAAGAGCTACGGTTCTAAGAAAAACTTTTTTTTTTTTGACCAAAACTGAGGGTTTGGTATAGAAAGAGTTGACTGTAAAATTTATTACAAAAATAAGATTGATTTATATGCTTACAAGTAAGGTGTTACAGCTTGGGGAGAGACTTGTGTACTTTGTTGTCGATTTAGCTTTGAGCCGTGACCATTACGATATTAAAAGAACATATTGGGAAAGCGAATATTGTATTTATTTATGTGCAAGGGTTATAGTAAGTTACATAAAGCGTTATGTGTGTTTTGTTACATAGATATATATTGACTGCCTCTTTTCCCCAGTGGAAGTTACCCTTTAAATACATTCTCGTTGATACCTTTTACTAATTCCCACGGTAACTATGAAAAATGATTTAATAAATTTTACAAATTATGAAGTAATCGCTTATGTGAACTAACGCCTAAACTTTCATTAAATGAAGTAATGGGAAGAAAAATGAGATAAAAATAAAAATGAAGTAATAGTTCGCAGAAAAATGTAGTCATCGAACTGGGTAACGTACGATCATCAAAATGTAGTAATCAGAGCCGGGTAACGTACGATCATCACAATTCACGTGGTTGGAATTTTGACACCTGACAAAATTTCCCGTAACATCTTCTTCCTCTAAACGATGAGCTCCGTCGAATCATTAAAAATTTTCTCTTGGTGATTAGTCCGCCGGGTTGACTGCGGGACAATTCCAAGACCTTTTTTTTTGATCCACGTGATAGCTGCAGGATCCTTTCCTTGTTTTTTTTTTTTTTTACCTTCCTTTTTTTATACGTTTCCATTATGCCTTTCTTTTTTCCACAATCACCAAGGTTATTGTGGACGAATGGTAGCTGTCTACCAGCATCATCCCTACTGAAGATCTTCTGAATTCGAAACGTGGAAGTTACATGACAACTTCGGATTTCTTTGGATCTATCTGGTAAGTTTTTCTTCTTTTTCTTAATTTTTAATTCTGCGGCTTCACATCCGTTAATCTTCTTTTCTCGGGGCCTTATTACAATTTTAAGGACAATATTATTTCCTTTATGCTTCTTATTCGTACTGAGAATCTCATATATCATACCACTCTGCGGCATTCCTCATTTCTGCCTGATATTCTCGACTTTCAACATCCACGTCTTACATACATCTTCAAGACTTTCACTGCATGCTTCTCTTTTATTGTCATCCTTTTTTTGTTCCGGCAACTCCCTTTCACTTTTAATCAAATTGGTTTGAACCTTATACAATTTGATTTTAGTCTTCCAGGCATTACACACAGCTTCGACCGTCTTGTATCTTTCGGTTTGTTTTACACTTTCAGTAGACTTTGATCCCATTCAGATGTGGCTCCTTCACCTTTAATTGTATCTATTTCTTTTCGATGACAGACTTCTAAATCATCTGTCCTTCCCAAAATTCCTTGAACATTTTTCATATACCATACAGAAGCTTCGCATTTATCTATAGCAGATTTTTGATAATAATTGTATGCCTTACATATGTTCACCTCAACTCATATTCCACTTCTACAATGTCACCCAAGATTACACGACCTATCAGAGCAATCCGATTTTACAGGCATTTGATAGTTGAAAAATGCCTTAGGTTTATGTATTTCAATTTCGGTCCCATTCTGGTAAGTATAACCAAAGTCGTTAATTCATTTAGCATGATTCGTTTTTGCTAATTTTTGATTATAAACGAATGCTTGACATTTGCCTTTTTTGTTATGCAATTCATTCACCTTCCCTTGGTTAAAGACAAATACATTACCATCATTATTACGCCATTCTTTAACAACCATTCTATTATCAGCATCTGTCACTCTTGGGTTATATTTCGCTTCAATCCGGCTGGCAAAATTTATATTTATCGGGCCTCAACGCTCATTAAATATTTTGCGTTCATCTTTTCCAATTTTTATTTTATTTTGATAACGATAGTTAAAGTCACGTGCTCTGTTATCATGGTTGGCCTTTTTGGATTTTTGGTAACCAATGAATTCCTTATATTTATCTTTTCCAGCCTCTATTCCATTTTGGTAACAATGAAAAAGGTTATTCACAGTAGGTACCGATGTTTGACTATTATTAGATGCCTTATGTTTAGTCTTTTTATTTCTAACCCCATTTTGAAAGTCACGTCCATGGTTAAACAAGGTTCGAACATCATCTAACGGATCTTCTGGATTATCCGTTACTCCAAGATTATCAGTTGTATCCTTTTTATTTTTCTTTTCCCAATTACTATCGTTGTTTTGACAAATATTTACATGTCTACTTGGAGACCCATATTTACTACTTTCAGATCTTCCATCTTGTTTCCGTGATTCCTTTGTTGAGGTCTTCTTTTGGACTTTATCACTTGGATCAGCCTTTACAAACGAATTATTGAGCTTCATCTTTTCTTCCTTCTCACCTTTATTCTCATTCACGTGACCACTCGACTCACTTCGGGGCTTAGTCTTATCCAAGAAATGTTCTACTCTTCCTGGGGAGCTTTTAACAGATAGAGGGCAGAGATAATTATTACTATCATTTTTCGCTACAGTCTCTTGTAACAAAGAAGCCACTTGTTCCACAGGGCTCTTTGTTATAGGGGGCACAGGGTTACTACTCGTGGTGTCGGATGAGGCACTACTTGTGGCAATTGGGAAGGGTTAATCACTATGTTGGGCACCGTAGCAAAAGTTATAACAGGCTCAGCTACAGGTAGGTTATGCGCCATTGACATTTCACAAAACCGTGCTATTTCGACAGCTTCCACAAGGGTACTTGGCACGAATGGTTGGACAAACAACATCAGGCCAGGACAGAGACCTTGCATGAACATTTGGACTTTTATTACCTCAGGGTACTGATTTCCAACCCTCGATATACGATGAAACAACACCAACATATCGGCGGCATACTGATCCACCGTTTCAAAGGCACTTGCCTTCGACTTAACAGCTTCATATTCCACTGGGCCATCAAAGTTGGCATACAGAAATTAGAGAGAAACTGGTAAACAAAGCTTTGGTTCCAAACACTTTCATTATCCCAGTACGAAATTCTTGGTTCTTCTTTTCTTCGACCCTCCCACCAAAACGCAGCTAGGCCCGTCAAGCTGGCACCTCCAACAGCAAGTTTTCTTGCACCCACAATTTTGTTTGCCTCGAAAGCACTGTTAACTGATTCTAGCCACTCGACCGGGTCCTGATTTTCTCCTGCATAGGTCAGATCTTCACAAAAATTTGTTCCTCCGAATTCATCTGGGATTCTTGTGATAAGGCCAAAATGTTTACCATTTCTTGAAGCAGTCGTTGCAGATCATCAAGTTTGATTCTTGTTTTTTTGACCATCATTATTGTCCTATTTTCTCTAACCATTTCGTCATTGTTCATCGGATCCAATATGGTTTTCCACATACTTCAATGTCCTTAAATATAAGAAGTTGCAATATAAGAGCAATCATTCCACACAATCGGCACCAAAAATGTCATGGCTTGGGGAGAGACTTGTGTACTTTATTGTCGATTTATCTTTGAGCCGTGAACATTACAATATTAAAAGAACATATTGAGAGAGCGAATATTGTATTTATTTATGTACAAGGGTTATAGTAAGTTACATAAAGTGTTATGTGTGTTTTGTTACATAGATATATATTGACTGCCTCTTTTCCCCATCAGAAGTTACCCTTTAAATATATTCTCGTTGATACCTTTTACTAATTCCCATGGTAACTATGAAAAGTGATTTAATAAATTTTACAAATTATGAAGTAATTGCTTATGTGAACTAATGCCTAAACTTTCATTGAATGAAGTAATTGGAAGAAAAATGAGATAAAAATAAAAATGAAGTAATGGTTCGCAGAAAAATGTAGTCATCGAACTGGGTAACGTACGATCATCAAAATGTAGTAATCAGAGCTAGGTAACGTACAATCATCACAATTCACATGGTTGGAATTTTGGTACTTGACATCTTCTCAATATCCGTATATTCGCCAGAAAATTTTGAATGAATATTCAAATATTCATTAAATATTCGTTAAATATTTATGATCATGACAGTAGTTATTCAATTTAATGAAAGATCCCTTTTGGATGCTTATCTATTAAACTCCATTCAAACTTTTTTCTAATGGATAGCTAAATTACCAACCTTCTAAAAACGTATACAGAAAATCTCCTTTTAGAAATTTGTGCTTAAAGTTTTTTATTCAATTCATTTTTTTATTCGATTAGTTTTAGTTTTTTTATATGATTCATGATTTGTGATTATATTATCACACTAATACAGAAATTAAATTTTTTTTTAATATCTACATGAATTTTTTTGATTTGTATTTTGACTAAAAATTTTTTTATTGTAAATATAATGTCCATGGAGTTGATTCTCGCCACATCCGATTATGCCTTCTTCGATTTTGTGCTATCTCAATATCATTCAGCATTGTGAACAATCTATCCATATTATTGATCACATGGGTAATATGGTTAAAATTATTTGCTGCAAGTTCTTGATCGAGATGATCTGCCATACGTTTTATGGCTTCAACTTTTTGTTCATAGATCTGGCGCATTTCTGGATCAAATACTTCATCGTTTTCACCCATTTCAACCGAGTTATTTCCCGATCTTGGACAAGGTGCTTTATCATCTTTATCTACTTCAGTTATATTATTACCTGATTTAACCTGGTGGAGCCATTGTATTAACCTCTGTTATCATATGTTCATTAGTATTCCAAATTAGAAAAGGATAATCTTCTCTCTATTGGAAGTTCTCATACAAAAGTCGGATGCCTTCTGGATTTTGTAATTTCGCTATTACTGTTGCACATTTAACCAGATGCTTGCAAATAAGAAAGCAGGAATTAAGAAAGGCTCGGCAGCTGCAAATCCAATGTGCTGAATCAATAAAATAACAGGTATGATCATTATCATCAATTGGTGTTGTGGCGAGCCGATTCCAATCTTTCTTGAAATCATCAAACCAAGATGGTGTAATGCATCCATGGCACATTTGATAAAGACGAACTAGTTGGTCAGGAAGGAGGCGTATAGAAATAATCCACACAACATAATCAAGTCGTGGCCTGTTGTAGTGATACAAATCGTCAAGGTTAATTATTTTTTTAATTGATTGCAACTAATCGATTATTGCGGTTTGAAAAATTTTGTATACGATAACCAAAGCCCCAAAATGCCTTCATCGGACAGAGTTAAACTATAAGAGAAAGATATCGAGAATTACAAACGAATCAAACGATAAGTTCAATTTGCAGATCATTAAAAAAAATCACTTGCGATTTCTTCATAATTTCAAAAATCATGAAGAAATCACAAGTGATTTCTTTTTTTTGATGATCTGCAAATTATACTCGCTCGAATCTTTTATTGAACATAATATTATGAAGATACATATGGGTGTAGTACTTCACTGCTTTACTTTCTCTTCTATTGTGACATACTTAATTAATTTGTCAATTTTACTCATATTCACATATTACTTATGTTACTGCGTTGCTCACGTGACAAAGTACGAAAATGAGGATCGACCTGAGACGCATTCTACTTTCTTCTTTTTTTCTTTTACTTCTCCCTTTCCTTTCTTCATTTCTCTTTTTTTGCCAACCTCGTGATCAGCTTACTATGCATGACAACTAGCAGAATACTAACTGCGGCGACTTGAAGGGGGTAGTGGTCCCATCACTAAGAAGCCAGATCGAAATCAGACAGCGAAAAGAACAGTAGACGAAACTAGCGAAGTAAGAAAACACTAAATTCACAATTTACGATCTTTTATAACTTCATTAAATGCACCTACCTGCATTACTATGATGTTAATCATATGAATATTCCTTATTCACTATGATTACAATTACTCACAATCGCATGCATATCAATTGTCTTTCATATAAGCCTCAACTCACATCAGCTACAAAAGGTGATCCTCGTGATAATAACCCTTGTCAACGCATAGGGCTATTTACAAAATTTTGCAAACTGCAATAATCGACGAGTTGCAAATATTTGATTAGTCAATTAATCGATGATACTAATCGTCAAGATTAATTATTTTTTTAATCGATTGCAACTAATCGATTATTGCGGTTTGCAAAATTTTGTAAACAATAACTGAAGCCCCGAAATGCCTTCGTTGAACAGTGTTAAAAAGATATCGAGAATTTCAAAAGAAATGAACAAGAAGTTCAATTTGCAGATCATCAAAAAAAAAATCACTTGCGATTTTTTCATAATTTCAAAAATCATAAAGAAATTGCAAGTGATTTCTTTTTTTTTGATGAACTGCAAATTTACAAAATTTTGCAAACCGCAATAATCGACAAGTTTCAACTTTCGACTTGTGATACTAGCCTGTTGAAACAGTAAAGATAGCAGTGCTTTACAACCTTCCAATGTGACTCTATTAACATATTTGTTTTTCTAATTGGGATAATTGTTTGTGCTGACTGAGCCCACAGTGTCCACCATGTGATTTTATACCATTTGGACCATAAGTACGCCCAAAGAAGCACAAGACGATTTCTAAAACAGAATTCATACATTTCATGAACTGCACTAATATGGATTTTGTCAGCTGTTAAAAATAGCCTGGCAGCATTGACAGGTATTTTTTGATGCATGTTGAAATGTTTTTTAATAAGACTGACAACTTCATCCCGCAATTCTATTGGACATAATATAATACTCGGAGTCTGTTTAATTTATATCAGGCTTGAAGGTGGGATCGATAAAACTAAACTCTTTAACTGCTTCACTTGGTAAATACTGGGTTTGTTTTATTTTTTTGCTGCTTTTAATTTTTTCTTTTATTGCCTTCTCAACGTACCACAGACAAAGTTGTATATTTATATTAGGCCATATTTCCTTTGCAGCATTGATCTGAGCGAAGTCTTTGTCTGTGTAGAAGTGCCATGGTTGCAATCCTTTATTGCAAAGTGAACTAAGAAAACTGGTAAGCGCCTTTGTTCTTAGCCCCGTTTGAGCATTATCGGATGCATTTGTGGTGTTTAGCATCAGATATGCGACTGGAAATCCTGCACCATGAACGCTACTAATTATTCCATAAAGTTCAAACTGCCCTTTGGCGGTTTTATATGTCGCATTACAATGAATGCTTGATACAGGTAAGAGCTCAGTTAGTAATGGAGTTATAAATCCAACTGCTGTATCCGATTTATTATTCCACTCATAACAAAACTTGGCATTATTGTTAGGATTATCTAAAAATCGACGCATAGAGGTAAAAGGATTTTCATCTAGTTTGAAGAATTGCTGATTAAAAATGGAGCACCAGTAATAGATTTGTTTTGGAGTGACCTGTAAAGCATCAAATCTTTGACAGATATGCGTTCTTAGCTGCACTGGATCCATGTGATGGTTATGCATAATTTCGTATTTTATTTCTTCTGGAGTTGTAACATCTACAGGCTTTTCATGTTGAATGTCATGATTAAGTTTTACTTTTGCTTCTTTTGCTCCTATATCTACACCAATAATTAGCTTGCTATAACAATCAATTCGATTCTTTATACTCACGTTCTAATTCACGATACTGAGAACATGCAAGATAGAATTTACTAACTCCCAAATGACGCACTGAGTTAGTAGGTCCAGTTGTAAATCTACGAATGCAAGAATAAGTTAGACTTTAATAAAAAAAAATATAATACAACCTACTATAACAAATTAAAGATTCTATAGATTGGTTGGTTAGTGGTTAGGTAGATGAATTTTAATGATATTATATGAATTTTTATTATATATTGGTGACTTTAACTCAGGCGAAAATAGAATTTTCTTTTTAATTAGACGGGTTAAAATAATGGACGATAATTTTAATCTGGGTGAAATAGAATTTACTCCAAAAAAATTTACAACACTACATTCACTTAATTGGAGCTAACTATTTTAATTATTATTCGATTTTGGAGCTTATATTAAAGGCCACTCACGTCCAGTTATACCCGTCACTTTCTTCAATTTCGTCTACTATTAATTTTACCAAGAGTTTTGTACACAGTGGCTCTCGATATAACAGAGGCCATGGTTCCAGTTCTTTGTTCCATTATATCAAAAGCTCCATTATATCAAAATCACATGATATATAAGATATTATAGTAAATCATAATTTGGTTCCATTATAATTCTTCGTATTAAGCAATATTCGTTATATCGATGGTCCATTATATCGAGAGCCACTATGTATCATGACGTGCATTCGTTAATATATTATTGTCAAGTTCAATGCACAAGTTAAAAGAAATGCCAGAGCCCTCTTCAAGGTTAGAAAATTTATTGGAAACATATTTTAAAGATTAATGAAGGCAATTTCTTCTGTATCATTTTCTAATTGAGTTTCTGTTCTGTTATTCGTGCTTTCAAAATCGTTATCAGATGGAAGAGGCTGTTTCTCTGCTTTCTTGTTGAACCTCGCAATTAAGCAATTGGCGCATGTCTTGTAAGCTTTGTTATTGAAGATAAATGCCTCAGGGGTAATGAAGTACGTTTGCACGAAGAACATGATGTATTATTATCCATGTTTTGCTACTAAAATCATAATAACATAATATTTCTTTAACTGTTAACGACTCGATACTTTATATTAACTTGAGAAATGAGTTAATTTTTTAAAGGTAAAAATTGGTCCTTTTATAGGCGTTTGAAATATAATAAATTACTGATATATAATATCTCGTTATTTCATTGATATAAATAGGCATAACGTGTATTTTCACCCTTTTTACGCGAGTTAAATGGCAAATTATTGAATTGCGGCATTGCGACTTTTTCGTAATGTGCATATGGGGTCTTTGCCTTGAATATCAAGCTATGACCAAAATGCAGGGCCATATTCATATGTGAATTCAACTTTTAGCTTATTGATTCAATAGTTTATTCAATAAACTATTGAATCAATTAGCTAAAAGGTGAATTCACATATGAATATGGCCCTGCATTTTGGTCGTAACTTGATTTTCAAGGCAAAGACCCCATATATTGTGGTTATAGTTATACGCAGCAATTTGTATAGTTTCCAATTTAGACTTTTATTTATGCACTATGTCGCCATATTACAGGTAACAAGGTAAATAAAAATTGGAACATTACAGAATTAGTGGGACACGTGATAAATTTTATGATGATCGTCAACAAATTTTGGTAATTATTTTTTGATAATAAAAGTATAGTTTTCGATAATATAATTTTCGGCTGGTCATACCGCGATAATATATTGGCCGAAAATTACAGCAATAATATGGCCATATAGAAATAGCATTGCGGATTTGCCGTAATCCGCATATATCGTGGTAATTCGACCATCAACTAAAGTTGTATGCAACAATTTGTAGTACGTGCCATATTATCAATGTTCCAAATTTTATTTACCAGTTGCCTGTAATATAGAACAAGTATACCTTTAATATGGCGACATAGTGCATATATATATAAATTAAATAGTTGACGGTCGAATTACCACGATATATTGGGGTGTTCGGTCAACTATGTAAATCAAAACTATATGTGGTATAAAAATTAATTACCGGTAACTGTTAAGGATTTTTTTGAATTTAATGATTAGGATAGTGATCGATAGTGACTGGGATTATTTATCACTTTTTATATATAATTTAAAGTAAAGAGTGACTTGTATGTTTTTAGATGTGCTTTATTTGTCTTAATTATTTTAGGCTAAATCGATTCTTAAACACCTAGTTACGTTGGAACTTTTTTAATATTTAAATTTCATGCTGACTCTTTACAAAAATTCTGTTTCATGATGTAACTATTCTAGGAGAGGTATTTTTATCGTGGGCAAAAAAATTTAATACTAGAATACAATATTTTTAACGTAACTTTGTTATAAAGTGTTTAAGAATCAATTTATGTTAAAATAATTGAAGAAAGTAAAGTTATTCGCTCTAGACATCTAAAAACATACAAGTCATTCCTTACTATTAAATTATATGTAAAAAGTGATAAATAACACCAGCCACTATCTTGATCACTATTCTGATCATTAACTTCAAAAAAAAAATCTTCAATAATTAATTTTCATATAATACCACATAGTTTTGTCAAACATTGTTGACCGAATACCCCAACGATATATGCACATTACGGCAAAGCTGCAATGCTATAATTCTACGTGGCTATATTATCATTGTTCCAATTTTATTTACCTGTTACCTGTAATTTGGAAAAACTACGTACGCATATTGCATACGTATATACAAAGTCGAATTTTCACGTGGAATCTTTTTCAAATGCACTCACGTGAAAGGCCATACCTATATCGAATTTATGGCATAATGTGCAAAAATGCACAAAAGAAGTTTTTACAATTTACTAATAGCCCCCTTTGCTTTTATAGGATACTGTATTGGGATTTCTTTTTCTAAAACATTGTATGAGACAAATTTAGCACGGTAACATTTTTGGCATTTGTGTATTTCATTTTACTTCTAATAAAGATCTACGCTAATCTATCTTCTTTTTTTTAATGTTCCACGAGACTTTAAACTAACGTCTACTATGTGCACAATAATGACGTTAATTATATTCCTTGTTAGTTGATAGTTCTAATATTTGGGTGGTGTCAAAGGAAAATCGGACTTTTGGTTTTTAAATTTATAACGTTTGGACTCAATCTATCAAATTTTCATTTAAAGGTCCAAAGACTGATTTTCCTTTCGAGTCATTCACTTCTTTCTTGCTAATATTTAACCTTTTTACGCCTAGGGTTCGATCGCCTTATGCATAAGAATTAAAATTTTTTGTTCATGTTATATAAGAGACAGAACGATTATATTAGAAGTCGAGTTGTTAAGGGTTATTCGTATTACCTTATGTTGTCGTTTCTAAAGTGAAGTATAATTATTTTTTCAAATATTATTATTTTTTAAATATACTTCATATTATATTTTTATGCGATAAATTTAACTTACTTTAAATAATTAAAATTATTTTTCTTAGAACAGTGCTCGATTGTTCGCATGTTTTTGCATAATTATAACCACAACCATCAATCTTTCGTATGCTATCCGTCCATGTTGCTGAATTTACGGACCAAATACTATTTTGCCTATTTCTTTAACATCAAATAGTCTATCGAAATTTTTTGACACAATGGGGTTTCAGACCTAAGATCCAAGTTTCTGATTTTGAATTAAATCTGTGACGTATTTATTTCAAAATCAATGATCTATAATTCCTATTTATCTTTATTTGTAAGCTTATTTATATAATAATGGATTCTTTTACGATCATACATTTTCTTTCGAAATTCTATTATCCATATACTATTATCAACTTTTTTATTTTTATCTTGTCAATTGCATTACATAAATTTAGATCGATATTACAGTATTACTTATTTATTTATTTTTTTTTATTTGGCTTACAATAATCGAATCATTGATCGATTGAACGATTAGTGGCTAGATAAGTGAGTGATTGAACGATTGGGCGGGTAAAATTGCATTGGAGGCTGTTAGTTAATAATGCGCGATGTGAGAAATAACGATTGATTGAGCAATTGGATAATTAAACGATTAGGGTGGCCCTTTTTATTCATTACATCGATTTCGATCTGTTTAAATGTGCGGCAAAAATTTATTTTAAGGGTTAAAGGTTGCTTTCTCTCATACCATGTACCCGGGATATTTCCCTGATTCGTTTCAGTATCCGGATATATAAGGTGATACCCCATACTTATATACCCGGGAAAATTGGCTTTCAAAATCGTTGGAGGGTACAGTATATGTGATGATATTTTCGTGAAATACCCGTTGTGATACCATTACAGTATCATAAGCTCAAAAGATCCTTGTTCAAATTCGGCGTATAATTTGGGCTAGTAATTTATCTCTCTTATTCTAAAATATTTCATTCAAGCCCTTCTAAGGCTTTCTCAGGTTCACGCCAATTTATTTAGAGCCTTATTAAACTCGATTCTGCATATGTATTCAAATAAGAAATCAGGAGTTCGTGATTATCTTCTTAAAATAAATATAAATCAAAAAAGGTTAAATATAATACAGTAATATATATTAAAAACCGATAAACTGATTTTATTTACAAATCAAGATCCTTTTATTAATTTAGAAAATGATCGATTAAAACTTATAGTATTGATTATAACTTGTTTTTATTCGTGTTAATTAAAATTGATTGTCTCGTTCTCAAGCTTCTCCCTCAATGTGTTTACCAAACGATCTGATTGGCCGAAAAAATTGATCGTAATTATTATTTAAGTCAAAAAAAAAATCCTTGAACTTCGACACCAGTTTTTTTTCATAGAGCTGCTTTAATTGGCTAAATTTAAAATCCGCATTTCACACAATGAATTTTTAACTATTCGTTCTTCGAGTAACCACATTAACCACTCAATTAATCGAGCAACATCTCGATCGCTAATCACATTGAGGGAGCTGTTCGAGAACACACTTATTTAATACTTAGCACTAATTTGATTTGTAAGTGCTAATTTGACTGTTTAAAATGAGCTTACCTGTACAGTATTCGTTGTTCGTTGTTCTTTATATTAATTTTTTCTCAGCTTCTGTAATGGTTGATGAATATAGCCGATAATACTGTAACTATAAGTATTTAGTACTGTAACTATAAATAGTATTTGTTAATTGAATTACTAATAATCTAAGCTACGTTCGTTCGTACGTATTCAAGTTACCCTTTTTTTTTTTATTACTAGATTAGTAGATGAATAGAAGTGTTGGTATAATTCCCCTTTGTTACACCGAATCTTTACACATTACTTAATTAAAGAAATTCAATTTATATAACATATCGGATAAATACAGTAAGTTAACTCTGTAGCGAAGGGCACACTTTTCTAATTTTTTATAAGTGAAATTGTGAAACGTCACAATTTGAAAAAGTACTTTAACCCGTATAAATTAGTTACCCAGGCATCAGCTAATTAGCCCTATAAGAAAAATGGACCGTAAAGGTACGGGTTGGGGAGTAAAGGCACGGGTTTTGGTGGCACGGATTAAACCCGTATTTGGTACGTAGGAGGCTTGGATTGGCACGAATTTTTGGCCCGTGGTGGACCGTATGCCCGTACCAAATGGACCGTTAATGACTCGGGTTTTGCAACACTTTACTAGTCCAAATGGCACGGGATTTGGCCAGGTAATTAACGTGAATTAACTTGTAAAAAAAAAATATACATACAAGTAGATTACATAAATTTATTTCAACAATCAATACAATATAAACAAACTAACAACTGCTCATGTATCAAAATTTTGCAAGGAATTTTTTTTGTTAAGACACCCTGAGCTGTTTCATTTGTTAAATTATTAGATATCGCAATTTTTTTAAAAAAAATCGTATATTGATCTTTCGCTCTTCGTGAAACGAGCCAACACGTACCACCTTCGACACGTATCATTCCGTGAAATGAAGGTGCCATTACGTATGACGTGTCATAACGTGCCACCTCCCCCGTACCACTTTTTACCGTGATATTCCGTCAACAGCTCTATACGTACCACTCCGACCGTGCCATTCCGTGGATTCCAGACACAACCCGTACCACACCCCGGACCACTTTTTTTATAGGGTAAATAATTCTATTTTATTTAAGACGCGACATAACCCACATAACCTTAGCCCATATAATCATTAATAAAACAATAACATGTACATATTATCGACTACTACTTAACCCAAAGTTGCATTTATTATTCTCGTAATATGCATATTAACCGTGTTTACATGTAACGTTTCAATCTTCTTTTTTTATTGATGTTTTTTGGTATTAAAACTTATATCATATACAGTTAATATAACTAGTATTAACAGTTTATAGTAAAAAATATTCAATCCTAAGTAAATTTTTTGGAAAGGTGGATTAATTTTAATTGTGACGTTCGTTTAGAGTAGAATTTGCTTTATTTTTTTTGTTGGTGAAACGTTACGTTTTCAAAAAGCACTTTAAAGTGTATAAATAAATTACCCGGGCAATGATTTACATCAGTCAATCAGAACGCACATCTGAAATGTGTGCCAGATTGGTGGCGCAGATCATCAGCCACACTGCACGTGATGATCGGCAGACCAATGAAATGTAAGCTTCAAATTTATAAAACTTTTAAGATATCGATTTCAAATTTAGAATTTAAGAATTTAAAAATTTTTGGATATTAACAAATTTAAATGGCTTTGAACTTGAATACATTCGAATTTAATAGCACAAACTTCATTTTCATTTAATAAGTTTCAAAAAATTATTCAAAGTTGAAGAAAAAAAATGCTATGTATAGAATTTACATGTATTGAATTTCTATGCTGATTTCTGCTGCTTGTAATTTGACTTCTAAATTCATAACAAAACCATTCTACTTTTTTTTTTGTGGTTCATAAAATTCTTAATTTGGTCTACTTTTCATTATGTTTTCACTCAAATTGTGATCTTTTTTGCCATTGATCCTTTTTTTCGACTAGGAATGACTTGTGAATCATAATTTTCCTTATTTTTGGAATTTTCTGGTAATTTTCGTTTACGCTCTGATCCATCTGTTTTGCGTCGTTTAACAGATTCAACCTGAACCTGAATAGTAGAGCCGCTTCTAATACGGGTTGTAGGATCGGTATTACCATTAAGATCATAAAGATAAGAGGTTAACTGGGGAATAGATTTGTTTTTTGCTGCTCGATAACGTTCAGCAAATTTATTTAACGCATTGCACAGTTGAGGGTTGGCATTTTGATAATCCTCTCTAATTTCGCTTAAAAAATCCATAAATATGGCAGTGTTAGCTTCATTATTGTGTGAACTTTCATTGGTGTTGTTATAGAACAGGTTTCTAAATTCTAAACGCTAGAATATTCTAAGTGTTTCTATTATTGTATAGTTGTGTTACTTTATTATTTTATTACTTTATTACTTTATTACTTTATTACATTATTACTTTATTACTTTATTACTTTATTACATTATTACTTTATTACTTTATTACTTTATT